>JAQZBX010002348.1:58456-73108 GCA_029593785.1 Cabassous unicinctus | reverse complement strand
CCATCTAGTTTCAACTCCTCCTCCGATTTGGCTTTCTGTACAATCTACCACTTTTTATCTTGCTACATAACTATCTTGCTCAGAACACAAAAGAAATGTTTTCAAATACAACATGAGAAACATATAGGTGTGGTGGGGACAAGTCTGAGCACATTTCTTTATCCAGACATTCATAAACAGGTAAGAAACCAGAAATAAATGCCAGTGGTTGAGAGGTAGACCACTTTAATTTAGAATATAGAGATTACTTTCTACAAGTGGCCTAAATGAAACACAAATGTTTAGTTTTTAAAATTCTTCTTATTTTAATATCTACAGAAAATTTCCCTGAAGAATGAATTTTATAAAGGTTTTAATTTAAAATGCTATTTTTCTATCAAATCTGGTATAACTATAAATCTTCTGAAAGATTATATATTGTCTTGTGATAAAAGGAAAAATGCATTTGTCTATCAGGATAACCAAACATTTTCATCAAGGAAAATATACAGAGAGGTAAGGAAATGAAACTGACCCACTAGATGCTGAATTTTACCAATAAAATTGTATTTATCCAGTGGATATTTTAGTCAGAGCATCCAATAACAACACAATAGCTAATTTCTTGTTAATGCATTAGCTCATATAATTATAAGTCTAGGTCATCTGTTAGTAATGGAAGCTTTATGGTTTATCCTGTGTCTTAACAGATAATTACTATGATATAAATATGGGGAAGCTAATGGGACAAAAGAATATCAAAAACAAGCAAATGTAGGGAATGAGGATCTAGCCATTACACTTGGATTCAGTGGCTCAATCCCTGCAAGGATTTGGGGACAAGGAAGAAGCAGGAACTCAATTCCTGAGGAACCAGAGTCAGAGACAGATTAATTAAAAAGGCAAGGTCACAGTTACTGAAACCAAAGGACAAGGGAAAGAGCCTCCAAAGGTTAATACTAAAAGGTACCCAGAAAAAAAGTGATAGGGTACTTATAACTCAACTCAACTCAACTCAATAGCTGAAGTTGGTAACAAAAACATTAACCTGAAGAAAAAATATCTCTCTCAGAAAGTAAGATACAATTCTTCCTTTCCAAATATATTTTTCTTTAGTTTGGCAAAAATCCAATCAAAAGCAATTTATCTCAAAAGGAACCCATAAGCAACTTTGATTAAGAACTTTAAAAATGTACTAAGCTACTTGGAAAAGCTAGTCATTCATAATACTCCAAAGTACTCTACAGGAGGAAAAAAATCTGTATATGCTCACTAATGTAAGTATATGTGGATAGGGATCACCAGAACTAGACAAGACCCAAAATAGAGAACAGAGTAAAAACGTGATGATTCATCAACATTTTTAGAAATTTTTATTCATCAGAATTATTTTGGCCAAAAATATACCAGAATTAGTCACAAAATAACCCAGTAAAAGTTTGCTTTTAATTTTGTTCCTATTCCCCCATGTACAAGAAAATTCACATAACCAGACTAAGATGTTAAATTAGAATATATATTTGCCAAAATCTACTAGATAAATCTTGTTAACCTGATTTATTCTTCTGGAAAATATATATTTGTTCATTTCTGGATTTGCCTATTGAGTCATTTGCAATAGAAATGATATTTCTTAATCTGGAGAGATTATCATTAATGATGCAGTACGGATCTGGGATGACGAACAACTTATACAGTATAATTTAACAAACTACTAAAATATTAGCATTAGAAGTTTATTTTAAATTTTGAGCTTATTACATTATGAAATTTAAGGCCATATTAAAATAATATATACATACTTATAAGCATATTTATAAAATTCTAATCATTACAAGTTGAGACAGAATGTGATTCAATTTCCTAATCATAAAACTAATAACTAAAAATGAACATTATTCTAAGTATTATTATTCTAAACATTATTCTAAATACTATTTCCCCTCTAAAATTCTCAAAATATTAACTTCGGGTTAAGAGCAATCCAAATGTGAAGAGTCCAAGAAAGATTCTACATAGCCATAAACATCTTGCAATTATTCTAGGAAGATAATTTACAATCTCAAATGGCTTTTGGTCAGTTAGCCAAAAATCAAGTCACTAAATGATAAATTAACCAAAATCTAATTCAGTGAAAATCAATTTACCAATATGCTAATGGTGAGCTAAGTACATTATAAATGAAGACTAAACATGAGCAGATTGATACACATGGAACTAGCCAAGTGCTTACACATGTACTTGGGGTAAGATCTGTTTGAAAGGATATATGAGCGCATGTGTGCACATATGGGTAAATTTCACATATATGACACACTCCCAGGCACAATTTCCTAGGTATCAGCTGTGGTAACTACATTTCTTACTTAAATACATGAAGAAGCAAAATGTGTGAACTAAGAGAAATACTTTGAAAGAGATAAGCCCACTTTATAATTAGAAAACCTTTGGCATTTATATTTTACATCTGAAATTCAGAAAGTACAAGAAAACATCATAATCCCAGAGAGGAGAAAGCCTTGCATAATTAATATAAGGTCACAGCATTGCCCAACTTTAGGGAGTGCCAATCTCATTGTATTTTTCAAAGAGTGCCATTTATGTGGAATACAACAGGAATGTATCCCCTGGTGGTGGTCAAGTTTGGAAAGCCGACCCTCCAAAATGAGATGAGACATATATACACATATACACATTTTAAAAAAATAATCAATAGATATATTTCTTGTTTATTGATTATATGATAAATTCAATGTCAATAAATTGGTTATTGAACAACACAAAATGTCAAGAAGCAGGAAAAAACATGGCTGTTTAGAGATCAAAATTAATCTACATAAAACTGTGACTATCTTATTTAAATCTTTAAAAGTTTTCCCTTTCCTTCAACTATGAAGGAACTATGAAGAGCATCTTGCTTTATTAAAATATCTTGAAGGCTACCTGAAAAAGATTTTTAATTGATAAAAAAAATAACTAAATTCTAAGACCTAAAAGGATCCTATATCTTTCAGTAGCATTTTTTTTTTGTACATAAAATGTGGCAGTTTGGCATTGTTTATGAATTCCAAAAATAGATATTGGATTTATGTTTGTAAACTGGTCTGTACCTAGGTGTGATTAAATTATGATTAGGGCTTTGATTGGGCCATGTCAGTAGGAGCAGCATTTATACTGTTTCAGCATTTTAATTGGCAGAAATTGGCAGAGCAGAGGAGTAAGTTGGAGTTCTGATGCTGAGTTTTGGGCTGGAGCCCAGGAAGCAAACACACAGAAGAAGAACACAGAGGAAGAGAGACGGCAGAAACCCCCGGGGAGAGAGAAAGAGCCATTCACCTGATAGTCTGCAGCTGGCCTTGTGGAGAAAACAGAGGAGCTGAGCCTGGAGAGAAATGGAGCCCTTGGGAAGAGAGGAACCCAAGAAGCCTGAATCCTCGCAGACATTGGCAGCCATCTTGCCCCAACACATGGCAACAGACTTTGGTGAGGAAAGTAACTTATGCTTTATGGCCTGGTAACTGTAAGCTTCTACCCCAAAATAAATACCCTTTATAAAAGCCAACCGATTTCTGGTATTTTGCATCAGTACCCCTTTGGCTGACTAATACATAAAACATAGAAAGCACAATTGGGACTATTATAATACAGTTTACTCCTTTATGTAGACATTGCTTTTATTGACAGAGTAGGAAATTATAAAAATATTTTCAAACATGCCACTTATTCTGTACCTTTAAAAAGACATTTTTTTTCTTAATTCCTTGCTCACTAGTGGCAATTCAAATTGGTAACATACTAGCTACTACCACTAATGAGCAAGGAATTAAGAAAAGAGGACTTTAATTATCCACATCAGCATTCCCTCAACTGCTCATTCAGTTCTGTGAGATGTTAAGAGGTGGTATTCCAAAGCAGGAGGGGGGAAGGGAAGAGTTTAATCAAATAAGTTTGCTTAATCAAATAAGTTTTGCTAAAAAGGTTCCTTTATTTAATGAACAGTGCCAGTTTCTGAAAGAATACAATATTCAGCACTTCTCCAATTTATTGGATCATGGAACCTATCAGTATATCTCAATGAGCCAGTATACTGCAGAACACAATTGGAAAATTATAATTGGGACCAATGTCCTTCTATTTTACAGATTTGCATACTGTGGCACAGAGATATCAAGTGCTAACTAGCTAGTTAAAATGGCAAAGTCAAAACTAAACCCAAAATATTCTAACCCTTAATCCTCTCTTTCCTTCACTAAAGTATAGTATTTTCAGAGACAACTTGACCAAGTGATTTATTTATCACTTATATATTTACCTCATAGAGATGGCATTACAGAAGAGAGGATCTATAAGAAAAATAAGTAGAATTAAACATGAAAAATAAGAATGAATACCAACTTCATTAATCCAAGTGGCTATCAATGTTTCCAAATCTGAGCTAATTAGGATAGAGAGAGTGGGACAAAAGGACTACTAAAAACAAACTTATAACTACATAAAATTACCAGATTATTCTTATCCTTATTTCAACGCCACCTAAAAATATACATAAGTAGTAAGGTCAATCAATTTAAAATATTTATTTCCCATCTGTAGTGGCTTGGAGCTATGTATCCCAGAAAAACATGTTCTTGAACTTAATCTACTCATGTAGGTGTGAACCCATTTTAAATAAGATCTTTTAATAAGGTTACTTCAGCAGCCCAAATGAAACAGGATGGGCCTTAATCCTATTACTGGAATCCTTTACAAACAGAATGAAATTCAGACAGAAAGAAAGACACAATAAGAAACTGAATGTCAACGGAACCGGGAAAAGAAGGGAGAAGCCAGGAGAGGCGGCCATGTGCATTCCCATGTGAAAGAAAAGCCAAGGACCAAGGATCTCTGCCAGCTAGCCCCAGAACACCACAGTCTTCTGGGAGAAAGTGTCACCTTGATGATACCTTGATTTTGGACTTTTCCTACCTCAAAACTATGAGCCAATAAATTCCCACTGTTTAAGCCAACCCATTGCATGGTTTTGTTTTAGCAGTCACTAAACTAAAACATTATTTAACATAAATTGTCATTTATTCTTGCCAGTGCCAAGAAATACGAAGGGTAAAGGGCTAGACTTCCCTTTTCAGATAAATCAGAAATTTCCCATATATTTCCTACAGATTACAAACCTTCCATGATATCTGTTTCATTAGCCAAAAAGTTCTACTGTTCTCCTAATATAAGTGCATGTTATATTTCTTATTCTGAATTATTTGCTATTTTTAAAATACTTTTAGCTTTCCAGCACTAAAAATTTAAGTAATAGTCCTTCTAACAACTTGTAAATCTTGTTCAAGGACAATTAAACAATCCTTCTGACTTTAAGAAGCAATGTAAAGCTCTTTGAATTCACTATAATTGAAGTGTTTTCCTGTGCTATTTAAAAATTTATTTTTAGTACTTGTACCTTATTTAAATTTAGACCTACATGAACTCAATCATAATTTCCTAGGTGCAGAAAAGAGTAATTCAGTTAATAAAACTGCTTTGATTTCTAATCAAATTGTTATGCTTTTTCAATCACAATTTGTTTAGTATGAAGGGGAAAAAGCCATCTTTTATAAAACTTATACCAAACTAACAATATACAAACTATTAAATTCAACTAGCAAATGTTTTCTTTATTTGTACCCAAGATACCATAATGCAATAAAAAGTGCTAAATGTCTGAAACAAGCTTCACTTATTCTGCAAATTAGGTCGCTTTAAACGTTAAAGGTCTTCAAGCTTAGTTATTCACCAACACCCTCTCTCATTATCTAGAGAGAAAATGCATTCTTTTAAAAAGAAGTGCTCATCTGTGGAAACTTTCTAATTAACTTGGTTCAAAGCATGTGCAAGATGGCAGTTTTCTATACTGTTTCAGCATTTTAATTGGCAGAAAATGCTTAGCGGCCTATTCACAAGCCCCCCCTGGTAATTAAGCTAGGGTCAACTCTATGACTAAATGTGCCAATCCTGTGAAACTATTTCTACCATACACAGTATATATAGCATATTTTGTTTAGAGCAGTCTTTGAACAAAGTTAATGAGGTAGGAGCTGTGTCACTATGGGAGATTTATATAGAACAAGTTAACCTTTCTTAATGATGCAGCAGTCATTAGAAATAATTACTGTCAGGGCATTCTCTCTAGCAATTATTAACATCTATCAAGACATAATTAATTCAAGCTTCATTTCTGACAATGCTAATAACCACCTGCAAACAACTAATCAATATTCACTATTACTAATGTATTTGTTTTCAAAGTAAGTACAATTTCCCCTAAGGCTTCTCAGGTTAAATAAACTGTTACTTTCAATGTTACTATAGTCAAGCATCTGTCAACAACTTTGTTAAAATATCTGGATTATAACAATATTATAACATATACAACTCTAATTAAAAGTTATAATCCATGGTTGATATCAAAAAAAGAACTAGAATATTTTTAAAGCCTTTTTTTAAAAAGCCAGCTATTAGTTTTAATTCTAGGTGTGACAATCTTTCAGTCTCCCCTTTTCCCTATAAGGAACAAATTTATTTACCTTTAATTAAATTAAATAATCTCAGACCTGGATTCCCCTTTCTCCTGCCACAGTGAGAATTTATAGCCACCTGAGAGGGATTGTGACTCTCAAGGAGTTTACTCCTCTATAAAGAACAGTGAACATGAAGCTAGGAAAGAGGACAGCTTTTATCTGTCCTAAAATTAGAATTCAAATCTAGAATGTGGGCCCACTTTCTCTGCCTTCACTGATCTTGTCAGACTGAACTCAGCTTGTCCTCTATAAGACTATCTCTGGATTTCTGTTACTGCTATCCTTACTTATACCAATATTTACCTTTCTAACTTTCCTGCTTATGTCTGAATTATCTATCAAATCACTACTAAATATAACTCCCCACATCTCTCTGCCCCTTGATTCTAGCATAGCAGTAGAGGATAGTGATTAAGATTATAGACTTTAGATGAAGTATGCTAGTGTATATCAGGGTTTTGCCAGCTGTGTGACTGCAGACACATTACTTAACTTTTCTAAGCCTTCTTTTCTTCATCAAATGTAATTAATAAAAGAGCTATCTCAAGATGAACTGTGGTTGACAGGACAAATGTGAGAATGTTCTCTCATGAATGATAACAAATGTATTATACTGATATAGGATGTTAATGACCAGGTGGGTTAGGGGAAAAGTACACCAAATGTAAGATATGGGCTGTGGTTAGCAGGTGTTTTGACAATGGTCTTTCATAGTCTGTAGCAACTATTTCACAACAATGCAGGTGGGGAGATGTATGGGAGCCTTGTATAATGATATGCATGTTTTGTAAATTCATAAATTTTACTATACACTTATTGTTTATGTATGTTCCTGTAGGAATGATATACTTCAACATTAGGTATATAATGAAAAATATGTAACAGTGTACAGATATACAGCAAAAATCATGAAGGCAATACTGGAATTAAGTTTGAAAGACAATGGCATAGTGATTAAGAGCCCAGGCTTTTTTGTTGTTGTTGCATTACCATGCTGCGTGGGCTGTCAGCTCACACAGCTGTGCAAGAGCCCAGGCATTTTAATATCAAACCTTAGGGTTTGTGGGCCCTGTTACTTATTAGCCTAGGAATTGTTTGCAAGTTAACTTTTCTATGCCTCAGCTTCCTGTTGTTGTAATTTAGTGGGAAAAAAAATTAGTGAAAAAAAAATGCATGTAAAACACTTAGCATATGTAGCAGTTTGATATGGTTTATGAATTCCAAAATTAGATATTGGATTATGTTTATAAACTGGTCTGTACCTGGGTGTGATTAAATTATGATTAGGGCTTTGATTGGGCCATGTCAGTAGGACTGTAAACTACAGAGCAGAGAAGTTAGTTGGAGTTTTGATATTGGAGTTTTGATGCTGAGTTTTTGAGCTGGAGCCTGGGAAGTAAGCACACAGAAGAGCAGAGCAGCTGAGCCCGGAAAGAATCGAGCCCCAGGGAGAGACAGAGCCAGTCGCCTGATAATCTACAGCTGGCCTTGTAGAGAGAGGCAAAGCCTAGAGAGCCCCATAGTCTACAGCTGATCTTGTGGAGAAAACAGAGGAGCTGAGCCGAGAGAGAAATGAGCCCTGGGAAGAGAGGAACCCAGGAAACCTGAACCCTGGCAGACATTGGCAGTCATCGTGCTCTAACACGTGGCAATAGACTTTGGTGAGGGAAGTAACTTATGCTTTATGGCCTGGTAACTGTAAGTTTCTACCCAAATAAATACTCTTTATAAAAACCAACAGATTTCTGGTATTTTTGCATTAGCACCCCTTTGGCTGACTAATACAGCATATAAAGCTAGACAGCAAATCATTAAACTACCTGGGTTTGAATCCCAGCTCTACTCCTTACTAATTCTGTGACCTTGGAAAAGTTATTGGGAATAATAACATTCTCCACCTGATAGGACTGTTGTGAGAGGTAAAAGAATTGCGTATATAACAGTGCCTGCACTGTGTGCTGTTAAATAAAATAAAAATTATTATTAAATAAGTACTGCCTATCACCATAAGGAAAAAATTCTGTATCAGAGATTCTTATTTGCATTTTAGAAATATAAACCTAGCTTAAGTGCTAAGGATGTTCTGCAAGAAGGACAGAAGCGTAGGCAGAGAAAGTTATGGAATTATTTCAACAATTCAATAAAGAAACAAAAAGGACCTGAACTAAAGTTATGGCGGACTGTATAGGAATAGGAGATATTGAACTTGATAACTGATTATACAAAGGAAAAAATTTATAAAAAGGAAAAAAGCCTAAGAGAAAGAAATGCCAAAGATTTCCAGATTTTAGCAAAAGAATGAATTATAATGGCATTTGGGATTCAAGAAGAGGTACAAACTTTGTGTAGAGTAGAAGCTTTGGAAGTATTAAGTAGGAGGTGCCTGTGAACATCAAGGTACATGTGAACATCAAGAACATCATTTTTTTATGATGAAAAAAATAGAGCCTGGAGAGAGTTTAAAAATAGTCTTGGTTTTACCCTAGTTGAAGCTCTCTAGAAGTGCCCATGATGAAGTTCATGTGCCAATTATCCAATATTGCTGAAACACTGGCTTCCCTCTTCTTTAAAAAGTTAATCTTTGCTTTTCATCAGCCCTATCCATCCTTCCTCCCACCCATATGTAAAAGGTCAAGTAACTGTAACACTGAATAACTTTAATTAGGGGTCCAATTATTTACATTTGTCCATCAAGAAAGAACCATTAATCCAAACCTTTATTTCCTTTTTAATCTAATTATCTATCCATAGCAAAACATTCTTCAGTAATGCCATAAGAAATAAAAATAAAATCTATTGTCTCTCCTATCTTCTCCCAACCTTTTTAAAAGATGCACATCTAAATCTGATTTTAAAATATCTAAAGTCTAAAACCAAAAGGAAATCAACAATTTGGATTTACTTTTTAATTTAGCTACATTTTTAAAGAAGTATGTAAGGCAATAATACCTTTCAATAGGGATTATTTTGCAGAGAAAAACTTAAATCTCTTTCTTACCTGATGCACCTATATGTGCCTTATCTTCAGGAACCAGATTTTTATCCTTATTTAAATCTTCAACTAAAAGTTTGTCAAAATGCTCAATACAAAGTCTGCTGTCAATCTGATACAACAATGCTGGGCAAAGATATGTAAATAGATCAGGTGAGATCGGAGAGTTGGCACCATGACCATAGTATCTTAACAACTGAGTGACGTTCAAACACTGCAAAGAAATTGGTAAAAACAAATTAAGTATAAGAGTATCTTTAAGAATATTATGCAGAAAAACAAATTATTGTATATAATAAAAATTATTCTGAATATTTCTTGAAAACAATCTGTAATAAACAGATTACCTATTTAAAATAAAAACTTTTTGATAGGAATTTAAATAGAAATACATTAAACTAGATTACCCAAGACTTTGTATGGATTTTAACCATTTTTCCATTCAAACATATGAGAGATAATGACTTTGTGCCATCCATATGAATGACTCAAAACTATTTTTCCAAAGATTCCTAAGGGCGGAGGAGAAAAATCACTTCCCTAGACAAACTGCAATCATCAATGACTTGAGATTCTTATTTGTGAAACAGTTTTAAAGAGATGTAGTGTACTTTAGTAACTTTATTTTAAAATATACCATAATAGAAACATTTCCACTGCCAAAAACATCTGGAAAGAATATTATATTGGGAAATTCTAGCCCAATGCTAGTTAGAGGGAGATAAAATTGGATGACAGAAAAAAAAGAGGCAGCTTCATCCACTGGTACATTTTTTTAAAAGGCAGAAAATAAGCAAATTTGGATTCTATCATACAGTAAAAACAAGTATCAAAAATTAAGGCAAAGGAAGTGGTATTGTCTCTTTTTTACACAAATCCACTCCAGTTGCATGCCTACTTATTTACTTGCTACCTCACTACTTGATTTTACCTATCGCACATGGGGCACTACCCTAATGCACAGAACATTTTCAGAAATCCAGAGATAATTTCCAGAATGCATCAGACCTGTGACAACACAAAATAAACAGGTCTGATGATGCAGACCCCACAGATCTAATACAAAGAGAAAACATAAATGATAATCTCCAAATTATTATCAGAAAAGATTCTAGGATATTATCTACATTAATAAATCAATGCATTTCTTTTAAAAGCACAGGAAGATTTTAAATATAAATTATGTTAAAAATCAGTGTTTAAAACTGCTAAGTGGAGCTTGTGTAGCTCAGTGGTTGAGCACGCGTCACATGTACAAGGTCCTGGGGTTCAATCCCTGATATCTCAAAAAAAAAAAAAAAACCTGCTAAAAAAAAAAAAGCTGATGTATTTATACAAGGAAGAAACACAAAAATATTTACTCAGATGCAAATATCTCAGTGATAGAAAAAGAAACAGCAAAGGGTGAGGTCATTTTCCACACTTGATGTTGAAGCCCCTCCCTCATTTTTCCTGTGCTGCCTTCTATATGTATGAACAAGCACTGATTCAACAAATTTTTCTAAACTCTAATAAAAGTGTTAAAAATTAGAATAAACCAGGGTATTGATATGCTTTTAATGAAACAAAAATAAACACATTAAAGGTGAACAGATTAAAAAACAACAAAAAAAAGAACCAATTAAATGTGAAAGTACTCAAAAGAAAATGAAAATCCAGAAAGAAAACAGGATCATCCCACTATTGTAATGGCTTAATCATTATATTTTTTCAATCACCTTAAATCTATTAAAGGTATGAGAAAACACTAATATCATGAGTAAGTAGGTGCTATCATAAAGTGCAAAAAGGAAAAGAAGCCTTCCATATGTGCAGAATACCTGAATTTGGAGATAAATGGGTGGGAACCATTCAGTAATTTATTCAATAAATTAATAATCATGGAAAAGAAACTGCTCTGGTTACTTCCTAAGAGCTTGGATTGAAGAGCACTTGGAAACAAAATAAGGTTTCAATTTTCAAATATCTTAAAACCAGCCAATAGTGTAATAATAGTAAAAACTAACTTTGAAAGGCAAACAGGTGACAAGCAAGATAGGAAAATAATGACTCAAAATAAAGAAGAAATTTTCTAACAATCTTTAAACATTTAATTTGAGGAACCCAAATTTTGAGACTCTAAGACAAACAGTACAAGCAAAAATACCAATAAAAGTCTTTAATCTGATTTTAGTTCCTTAATATATTTTGTTCAGAACAGTTACCCAGAAATGTTTCCATATGATTGACTATTCCACTGTTACTCCCCTTCTTCGTCTAAAATGCTCCACAATTATCTGAGCATTACAGAGCAACCATCAGACATCTTTTTATGCTTACCTCATCATGCTGACGGTCATCTTCATTATGATCTTTGTGACTAGCAGCTGAATAAATTGCACTTTTTTTAACATGTGGTGCCTCTCGCTTTCTAATATGCCGAAGTTCACCCTCATTATCAGATTCAAGATCTCGGTGTCCATGACCAGGTTCATGATCATTATGTTCTGGAACATGTACATGAGAATGACCTGGGTTATGTACATGATCAAGCTTGTGGACCCGATTATGTTCACCCTGAACATGGTTAGGGGGGAAACCTGGTGTAATAACCTCAAAATTTACATTACTTTTCTTCCCTTTTCTTTTCTTCTTTTGTTTCGGTGGCTTAATTTCAGTTTCTTCCTGTGTTGTATTGGTCTTTGTTGATGGTTCATGGCTAGGCTCCCCATGATCACTCTGAGTAATAGAATCATTATGAAAATGGTGAGTAGCATTATGATCAAGGTGATAATGCAAATGACGATTATGTAAGCGATGATTACGGTCATGCATATGTTTATCACCAGATTTTACAGATATTTCAATTATCTCTTTCTCTGGATCACATTTATGGTTTCTTTTTGTTGATAAACTGGTCACGGTCTGATTTTCTGAATTTAAATGATTATGGGAATGCTGGTGATGATGCGAGTGAAAATGCTTTCCCTCTAGAACTGCCAAAATATCTAAGTGAGAAACATGATCGTGGCCAAGATCCTCATGATTAATCTCAACTACTTTTATCTCTCCAAGGCCCAAGTTTGTTAAAAGTTTCTCCAGACCAAAAAAGGATAATCTTCCATTTTCACCATAACGGTCAAAAAGTTTCTCAATATAGTAGTTTTTTTCATTTTCAGCATCCAGCACTGAAAATTTGCTTGGCTCCGATTCTGACATTCCATGATGGTGCCTGTGATGCTCTTCAGGGCCATGGTCATGCTCTTCATGGCAATGGTTGCAATGGTGGAAAATAAATGTCAGCAAACAAATGAGACAAAATTTTGTGTGCATATGTACCTTCATTTCTATTTTTCCTAAAGAGATTTAAAGAGAGACAAGCATTAGTTTTATACTTAGACACATTTAAATGACTATTATTTTTCCATTCTGAAGAAAGAAAAGTTATCTTGACTCTTCTCACACCATGTACAAATATTGTTACAATGTATTGAAAACCTAAATAAGAAACAATAAACGTCAAAACAAAAAAGCACGGGCTCTTAACCTTTTTTGTTTCACAGACCCCTTCACCAGTCAAGTGAAAACCACGGACCCCTTACTAAGTCCACACTACACTGTGTATTATTTAATAAATATATCACACCCACACCAACACATCCCCACAAAAATAATGCTTTTTTGAATTTCAATTCAAGCTCACAGACCCCTTGTTAAAAACCCCTGCAATAAAACTTTCAGAATGGTGCTGTCCAATATGGCAGCGACTAGTCACATATGACTATATAAAAAACATAAATTTAAATTAACTAAAATTAAATTAAAAATTTCAGTTTCTCAGTCACATCAGCTATATCTCAATTGCTCTATAGCTACATGTAGCTAATGGCCATCATACTGAACAGTACAGATATAGAACATTTCCATCATCACAGAAAATTCTAGAATCTAGAAGAGTGCTGTCCAACAGATATATAATGACTCAATTATGTAATTTAAAATGTTTCCTAGTAGTCATATTAATGAGTAAACAGAAACAGGTGAAATTAATTTTAATCCTAAAATCTTCAAGATAAAACACAAAAAAACATTTTAAAGGACAAGAGTGAAAGGTATATACATTAAAATTTAGAAATTTCCATTCATCAAGAGACCATTAAGAAATTGAAAAGGCAAGTCATAGATTGGAAGAAGACTGCCATAATTTACCATCCAGAATATATAAAGAACTCCGACAAACCAATATGAAAATTATGAGACAACCTAATGAAAAAATGGAACTTCGTAAGAGAATTGTCAAATTTCTAAAAGGCATATGAAAGGATGTTCAACTTCAGTAGCCATCAGGGAAATGCAAGTTAAAATCACAATTAGATATTACTATATCCCATATGAATGACTAAAATGTAAAAGACTAACAATATCAAAAGTAGGCAAGAATATGGAGCAACTGGAACTCTCATACATTGCTGGTGTGAATGTAGACAAGAAGGTGGAAGGTAATAATTAGGAGACAACCAAAGGAGATGGGCTGCCAAAGTATGGTAATATATATATATATTTTTAACAATTTATTGAAGTGTATCATTCATACATGAACATAAATAAACTATAAGTGTTCAGTAAACATCATGAACTTACAAAACAAACATGCATAACATCATACAGGGCTCCCACACATCACCCCCCCACAAACACTCTGCATTGTTGTGAAACATTTGTTAAAAAATCATGAAAGAGCATCGTCAAAGTATTACTACCAACTATAGTCCTTATCTTCCTCCCCTACACATTTTTTAAAGGATTTATTTATTTATTTACTTTTATCCATTTTTACCTCCCCCCCATCCATTTTTGCTGTTTCTGTGTCCATTCGTTGGGCAACTCTGTGTCTGTTTCCTGCCCTCTCTTCTCATCTTTTTCCTGTCTTCGCTGGGATTCGATCCTTGGAAACTCTGATGCATCCTACCACCTGCGCCACCTTAGTTCCTGGTTTTTCGGTGCATCTTGTCTTGGCTCTTCCTTGTGTCACTTTCCTCTTACGTCCTCATCTTGCTGCATGGCTCGCGGGGCCTGGTGGCATACCCGTGTGCTATATATATATATGTGTGTGTGTGTGTGTGTGTGTGTGTGTGTGTG
>JAQZBX010002348.1:36452-58356 GCA_029593785.1 Cabassous unicinctus | reverse complement strand
ATCACCGCCATTCCAAAAACCAGAACTAGGGAGAAAAACTAGGTCTGGGGACACATGCCTGGTTTCTAATACAGCAAATGTTTAGCCTACCCTGATTATCACAAAATCAGGACAGTGAGCATATTCGCACAGTATTCTCTTTCTTGAACAGAGTAGTGGTTCAACAAACATGTTTACCTTATGAAAACTTATGCTCTGTGTAGTTTTTTTTTTTGTAAACATGTTCTATTTCAATGAGAAGTTTTTAAAAAATCAATTTTTCTACAGGGAAAGCCAACTAGAAAATATAGTTGGTTTCTAGAAATAAATAGGACAAGACACATAAAACCATTAAAAGGAGAAATTTATAAAACACTATTGAAGGACAGTAAAGAACCGTAAAAACTGGGGAGAGATCATCTACATGGATGGGATAAACAGTATTAAATATGAAGTCTTCCCAAGTGTATATATAAATTTCATTCAATGTCAATCAAAAGACTGGTAGTGTGTTTGACTAATTCTTTTAATGATATTTTACATGCTTATCTAAAAATTCATATGGAAGAGCAAAAGCCTAAAGACAAGCCAAGATAATTCAGAAGATAAGCAAGGTAATAAATATCAAGATTGATATTTATTGACATTAGCAATAAATATTATTGATATTTATTGATATTATGAGCAATCAACCAGTGGAGAAGAACAGTGTTCAGAAAGAGAATCAATAATACTGATTGTGAAAAAATGGTTCCTCCTTACACCATGCACAATAATCAGTTCCAAGAGGATTAAAGGCCTAAACGTAATAAGGAGAAAATACAGGAGAATATCACTATGACCTATAATAGGGAAAGATTTTTAGACAAGACACAAAAAGCACAAACAATAAAGGACACTATAAACAGAGCTTATGACAAGCCACACACTAGAAGATATCTGCAACATGTATAAACAATGTATACAAAAGAGCAGTATCCAACATATATAAAACATATATTTAAATAAGGAAAAAACTCCAGAACTGCACCGACAACTATGCAAGGATATAAACAGGAAAGGTGATTGAACAGTGTGACAGTCTGCAGTTCTTTCATGAATCCCAAAAAGAGAAAGATTATGTTTTTGAACTAATCCATTCCTGTGGGTGTGAGATCATTTTGATTAGACTGTCAGTGAGGTGTGACTCAGGTTGAGTCTCCACCCTCTTGCTGGGTCTGATATAAACAGAGACACAGAGAGAGGCACGCAGGAAAAAGGAAGCAGCCATATTTGATCTTGCAAGGTGAGAGAAAGGGCTCCAAGTTTGCCCACAGCTGAGCTCAAGGAGAGAAGCTCCAAGAGGCTTAAATATGAACTGCCTTCTAACAGGATGCTTTTGATTGCAAATAACAGAATACTAAACTAAAAGTAGTTAAAACAAAAAGGAAATTTTCATAGAAAAATAAGTGGGGGAAAAAAAAAAAGAAATGGGGAGAAATGGTGATTCCAGCACAACTATATTATCAAAACTTCAAGTGCACTCATCCTCAGATTTGTTCCTTCAGGGTCTCAAAATAACTTTTGTTGCTACATCCATTTCACTGCTGGAAGATTTATCTTCATGCCTCTCTTTTTATCCAAAGGTAAAAACCTTTCCCTGAAGCCCCTCCCAAATATCCCCTAGCAGAACTTTGATCAGGACTGTACTATATGAGCATGCCAAAACCAATCACTGATAAAGGAAAAATTACCAGGCCATTGGCCTAGACAAATCAAGATTCTCTCCTGTGGGGCTGGAAAGGATCCACCTTTCCTAAGTATAAGGGAAGAGGAATGAATACTCTTAGACCTTGGGGACCTAACAGCAAGGAGAGAGGAGTAAGGGAGGAACAGCCATGGATTATACAACTATTATTAGTGCCTGCTACAAAACTAAATGCCCATAAATGGGAAAATGAATAAAATAAATATAGTGTATTTATATAATTAAAGAGATACTGCAGTCAGAAATGTATGAATATGAAGGCATATATATGAAATACATAAATATCAGAAACATAATGAAAAAAAGTAAATTAAAAAAGATGCATGTTATGCCATTTCTCTACAATATAAAAACATACAAAACAAATACCTAACTTTTGGATACATACACAGGTGGCAAGACTAAAACACGGGAGATGATTACATTCTGAAGGGTGGTTATCCTCTCAGGAAGGAAAGGAGAGGAAATCAGATGGAGAAGGGGTTTTACATATTTACCTGCATATGCAGTATTTTACTTCTTTTCAAAAAAAAAAAAAAAAAAAAAGGGAGGTGTCTGAAGCAAATGTACCAAAACAGTTAATATTTATTAAAGTAGGATAATTAGATTCAGAGGAGTTTGGTAGATTCCTCTATGTCCTTTTCTGTAAATTTAAAAAGATACCACATAACCTATATTAGTGGTTTATCGAAGTGTGGTTATGCGAGCAAGTCAGCATCAGGACAGCTTAAAAGCTTGTTAGAAATGCAAATTCTTGCACACACCCAGACTAACTGAATCAGAAACTCTGGGGCTAGGGCCCAGCAATCTGTTTTATCAAGCGCTCCTGATGAGTCTGATGCAAGCTGGCTGGTCTGAGAACCACTATATATACAAAAACATTACCAAATACTCCCGTTTAGTTTATTTAAAATGATATTTTAGTCAATTGAATGTTTTGATTACCTGAATAAAAATTAGGTTGAATTATCATATATAGTATATATGGGTTAAGAATTTTAAAATAATATGTCACCATTTAAAAGATATCAATTTTACTTGTACACTAATGAAGATGAAAAGGCATAAGTGATTGAGAACAATCTCAATTAAGCAGAAAGTACAATACACAATTGTATTCCCTTGGCTCCCACATGTTACACTCCCTGCACTTGGTTCTCTACTAGAAGATGTTAATGAAAAGTGATATTCTAAGTGAGCGTTGCTCCATTCATCTGATACGTAAATGTCTTGAGTTTTCTATAGGGCACATTATCTCACTGTCAAATAAATAAGTACAGTGATGGAAAATACATACATATATGTAACCAAGTAATGTGATTATTAAATCATTATATAGATGCTTTTAAAAAATCTTTTTCCCAGTATATTATAGAATAGCCAAAAGTTAATACTTGAAATTACTGAAACTGGCTGGATCGGCCTCACCCTTGTATATACTTACTATGTGATGGTAACCACTCCACCCTCCCGTTTGAATCCATAAAACCCCTAAAATCCTCAAAATCAGGGAGACAGTTTTTGACCCCTTGGGCCACTGCCCTCCTTTGCTAATTCGCAAGCAAATAAACTATTTCTCTCTTTGAAACCCCAGTGTCTCAGAAATTGGTCTTTCAAGTGCATTGGGAGCAAAGAACCTGCTTTTGCTTGGTATTATATATCTGGTAACATCAAATGAATGACTCCATGAAACACAAAAAGTACAGATGGTCTATGGGCTTGAAATTGTCATTTGTCTCTATTTTTAAAAAGTATATGTCCTCAATTTGTTCACTGCAAAGATTCTAAATATCTCCAAACCCCTAATCATTTACATTCAAGAGATCATAGTAATGCAAACATGTGAGTGACATCATAGGTGAAATCTTAAACCCATGCTAAGTATTATTTTTTTAATTATTTACTTTTTAAATAAAGTGACTTAAATAAATCATTCATAAACTTACAACTTTAGTTTACAACTGCCACAGCAGATGTGTGCTCATGGATCATTTGGATGAAGTTTGCATTAGTCAGCACAGGCTAAGCAGCTTTTGTAAAGAGATCCCTCCCAAAAGGGAGTGGGATAAACAAACAAGTTTATTTCTCCCTCAAACATAGTCCAAGATAACTATTCCAGTCTGTGAACAGCTCTGCTCTAGTCATTCAGAGACATTTATTTTCAACAGAGTACCTTTCATTGGGGACCTCTGGGATTGAGATAAGAATGGAAGAAATGTTCTCCAAGTCTAAACTCTAAATATTGGCCATTATAGGACACAGTTTTGCCCTAATCAAAATAGTCTATTACACCTTTCATATTGTAGAGTCTTCAGGATCTGCATTGAGCATGTTAGTTTTATAATTAAGAATATTTTTTCAATTCAGCAAATATATAGTCTCCTAATACACTTAGTCAATATAAAAAAAAAAGTCAATGTGAATTTCATTAGATTAACATGAGTTTTTTTTAAAACTAATAAAGATAATCCTATTTCTGACACCAGTTTCCTATGTTACTGGAGATGCCAACCAACTTACCACACCCTGTATATAATCTATTTAAATCATCTGATTAAAAAATATACACTTTTAGTAGAAGGGGTATTTTTAAGGGAAAATCAAGACCAAACAAATGAACCATAGTGAATATCTGTATCTGAATTTCTCACTCACACACACACAAAGAATGCATGCAAACAAAATAATTTATTATATTTATAGGAAAAAACTACAAGTTGCTTAGTAAGATTTTCAAACTAGCCTTAGCCTTTTCAATGTCCCAGATTAGTATTTTGAAGGTCAATGAGGTAGAAACTAAGAGAAATCACTAAAAGCCTCAACCTGGATTATATAAGTTTACCATTAAGTGAACTTAATGTGAAAATCCACTTTAAAAATGTACCTAATTTCCTGATTTTACAAACGACTCCATTTCTGAAAGGTTTCATTATACGACTGCATTAAATAATAGAAACGTTTTATTTATAATCTCATAAATCAATGGTATTTCCATCACCAAATGGCTACATGAATCTATACCCATTTTGACAAGACTGTTGATAGTCAGATACTGTGACAGTTTGAATCTTGTGAATCCCAGAGAAAGATTATGTTCTTGAACTAATCCATTCCGGTGGGTGTGGGGCGGCTCCTTTGATCACATTAAATTTGGTTGAGGGTCCTTTGATTAGATCGCTTGATAAGCTCGTTTTACGGCTTTTGATTGGACAACAGCAGTGAGGTGTAAGCAAGCTTGGGTCTCTGCCCTCTTTTTGGGTTTGATATAGACAGAGACACAGAGAGAGACAGACAACAGAGAAAAATGAAGCTATCATTTTTGATCCTGCTATGTGAGAGAGGACTCCAGGTTGCCTACAGCTTCAGAAAGGCAGAGAAGCTGGAGATACTGAGAGGAGGCCCAGAAAGAGACAAGCCCTATGCCTGGTGGCCCACAGCTAAGCTCTGGGCAATCAGGTAGCTTCTGGAGGGGAAGGCAGAGATCTCGGTAGAGATCACCGCCATCTTTCTTCACCATGTGGCACCTGACTTTGGTGAGGAAGCATCTCTGATGGTGCCCTGATTTGGACATTAATGGCCTCATAACTGTTAAGCTTTTACCCTAAATAAAATTCCCATTATAAAACCCAACCCATTTCTGGTACTTTGCATTGGCAGTCCTTTGGCAAACTAAGATGGATACCAATTTAGTTCCCTTCTGTGATTCAATGGCAGTACACATAGAATAAGTGGGAAGCACTGAGACAGTATGGCATATTGGAAAAACACTAGAAGTCAAATACCTCAGTTATAGAGGCTCTGCTATTGGCAAGGTCTTTAGGAAAGTAACTTCTTCAGGTCCAAATACCAATTATAAAGTGGAGCTATTAATCTCTGCTGTATTTCACAATAATTTTGAGAACCAAATAAAATAATGTACACGCTTCTATTAAGTGGAAATTTTTTACATGTTATTTTCTCATTTTATTTGGAATATATAAACGCTATTTAAGTACAAGTTATTAAGAGAACTTGGATTCCAATTTTTATCCGATTTCTGTTACATCTGCTAAATGTAGTATTTCATACTCTATAAGAACCAGGAGTCAGAAACCTTTGTCTCTAGTTCATCCCAGCACTGCCATTGCTTCCTCTCTGCAAAACAGGGGAAACAGCACCTCCACTGTCTACTTCAAAGGGTTTTATCCATCAATTGAATTAATGTATACAGAACTGCTTTGTAAAGCAATTAAGTAACCTAAGATAATACCATTATGAAATGTGGTACTATGTATCTTTCACTTAAATTCCAAAAAGTAAAGAACAAACCAAACAGAAGTTTTGTTCTGATTGCTTCCAAAGAATGCTACCAAATATATTCCAAGAACTCATGTAGCATTAGCACATCCAAGATCAGCCCTGGAATTATAGAGGGCATCTAATTCACTAGTATTTACTTGAGTAGAAGTTGGAAAGAATTACCACTGTACCAGTTTCAATGACATTATAAAACTCTTCAAAGGATAAAATTATTTCAGTAAGAATTTAGGAAACACAAAACCCTTAGTTTCATGGTTTGTTTTGTTTTTTTTTTTTTGACCCCCACTGCTAAATAATCTACTAATGCCATCTTCTCAGTGTGGAATGCCAATGCAACTCTTTAAATAAATAAATAAATAAACAGACAAACAAGTAATGCAAGCAAGCACAGTTCAGGCAATCTCTTATCCTTCCATTGAGATTCATATAAAAATAGATGTATGCTAAATGAACTTGATCATAATTCAGTGCTGTTCCCAATTCACTAACCTGAGAAAAGCAGAGACTATCTACAGAGCTGTGTTTTCTTTTGACTCATCATCACTGGCAGTTGTCCTCACTCAATAGCTACTGCCATTACTTCAAATCGTTATCACTCAACCCACCTTCACTCTTCCCTTTGTTTTCCTTTTTCAGTATCTTGTCACTTTTACACGTCCCTGATTTTGCTCCAGCATGCCCTTTCACAAGCACTGCCTGTTAAACTGATCCTTCCTGTCCATGAGGTCAGCAAACCAACTAACCACAGAACATCTAGGGCAATCTTTTAATAACACTGACATTTTTTTTTATACTGCCAACAACACAGAGGCTTTTTCACCACCAGGGAAGCTTTGTCTGATTAATTTTAGCTGTCATAATTATTTCAAGCCATCAAGGTCCTCTAAATGGTTAAAAGAGGTGAAATTATTCAGTTCAGTATTTAGCAGGCTTCTACAAAAGCGTAATTCAAATGTCAAACCTTTTTTTTTACTAACAAACTACAAATTTCATTATTGATTACCAATCTAATACCAACTTTATTATCAAATTTTAACAATGCCAATATAAGAAAACTACATAAATTCTTAAAGATAATGTCTTCTTAGGACACATTTCTTCATAAACCAATAGTCAAAAAACACAGAGCTGGGGTAGATTTTGTGATATACAGGTACAAAGAAAAAGAAAAAAAACTTTAGAAAATTATTAATGCCAAACTAAACTAAGTTATGGAGGAAAGAAAAATAACAACTTATTATAATGGCTCAGTTGTGAATAACATTTACAGTCATAAAAATGTAACACTGAATACTGTTCCAAACCAAAATTATAATATAATTGTATAGAGAAACTTGGGTATAACAAATGGCAAGGTACATGGAGAAGTGGGAAGTGTACTAAATCCTCATCTTTCATTGTGAGAAGTAAATAGATAATGGCTAAAATTGAGATGCAACAAGCAGTACCAAACATGTTATTTGGAGACACGGCAGTAATGAACAAAGTAATTGACTAAAGGAACTAAAGGAATTCCTTCTCCTCCCTCCCTTCAGAATATGAAATAAGAAAGTCAGGGGACTGATTTTTTTTTCCTTTCTCTAAAACATTCTCAAAGAGCTATTTGATTCTTTAAACCATAGTCATACTTTGATTGAACAACAACCAAAAAAACCCTAAAACTAAAATTTTTTTAAATAGTCAGAAATTATAAATTTTTAATATTTTGTTAAGGGAAACAACAAAAAAAATCATATTATGTCACATGTGGAAGGGAAAAAATAAACTAGCTATAGTTCTAAATTCTGAACATAAGCAGTTCCAGGATTTTCACAAGCATTTGTTTGCAGAGTTTTTGTCACAATATGCAAAACTTTTCCACCAGGGATTGAACCCAGGACCTCATACATGAGAAGCAGGTGCTCAACCACTGAGCTACATCTGCTCCCCAAAGAGATGTTGTTTTTTTGTTTTTGTTTGTTTAGGAAACACTGGGGGGTGGGGGGGATTAAACCCGGGACCTCCTATGTGAGAAACAGGCACTCAACCACTTGAGCTACATCCGCTCCCCTGCAAAACATTTTACTCCAGTCTTTTGCTATTATTTTTGGTTAGTTGCTTGGCATTAATTCCAAGATGTGAGACTGTTTGGGGAAAGGCTACAAAATCTTAACCATTTTCAGGTCTTGTTAAAACTTCCAAATTGGTTTTTACAGAAATTAAGCTTGGTTATACTTCCACAAGCAGTATGATAATAACACTCTCACTGACTCTCATAAGCACTTGGAATTATTAACTTTGGAAATTAATAAGTAAAAGAGCCTTATTTTTATTTTAATTCATATCCCCATCCCCCCCCGCCACAAAAGGCTCCCTCGTCTGTCTGCTCGCTGTGTCTGCTCATTGTCTGCTCACTGGGTCGGCTTGCTGTGTCTGCTCGCTGGGTCTGCTTGTTGTGTCCACTTGTCTTCTTTAGGAGGCACCAAGAACCAAACCTGGGACCTTCAATGTGGGAGGTGGGTGCCCAACCACTTGAGCCACATCTGCTCCATGCTCGTTGCATCTGCTCCTTGCATCACCTCATTGTGCCTGCTTGTCTTCTTTAGGAGGCACCAGGAACCAAACGCAGGACCTCCCATGTGGGAGGTGGGCACCCAACTATTTGAGCCACATTTGCTCCCTAATTTATACTTCTTTTATTATTCCTGGTGCCTTAATATTTTTATCAACCTACATGAGCTTTTATAGACTCCATTAATATTTTCTGCAAAAAAAGAAAAGTTCTAAGTGCCTTTTTATTTTTACTTTTCCCTTTTCATGTATACATATTTTCAGGTACATAAAATTAAACCTATTAATTTTTTTTGCAATTTCTCATATGATTTCTAAATTTAAGAAGCTTTTTCTCTCCCACATTATATATATATATTTGTTTCTTCTTTAAAAAAGCTATTATTAAAAATAACAAGACCCCTAAAAGAAATCCTCCATTACAGAACCAACACACAACACTTTCACACACTTATCAGTTAACCAGCAAAGTTTCTGTTTAGCCTCAACGGCACTTGTAAATACTTGTGTTTAGGCAAAAATTTTCAGAGGAACAGCTTTTTTAATAATTTATTTGTTTTATAAATTATAAATATATTATAAATTATATATTATTCTATATATTTAGTCAACTTAGTATTTTAAAAATTTTTCCAGAGATTTGGGATTTTAGCCTAACTTTTTCATTTTTTTCTTCACTGTTTTAAATTAGCATGATTATTTTCTCGAAAATAAATGCTAAATTTAATTCCATATTGGCTATATACATTGAAGTATTCACTTTACTTGAAGAAACTAGAGTATCCTAACTTAAAATCTAAACTTAAAAAAAAAAAAAAAAGAAAAACATCCAAAAGTTGTGCAGTTGAAATTCTATACTGAAAAAAGTTCTATGAGAATAGAAAACATGGTCTCATGGCATTGTATAATATATACAGAATATGTTAAATATTATTATGTTTTGTATTGTTACAATTTCATATTTCATATAATTATTATAATTAAATGTTACAATTATATAAGATATTTTCTAATTTATTGTTTTATTCATTTCATTGTTTTATAATGTAATAACAAATCATGTATACCAAAACATTAGCTCATGAGCCTGTAAGCATGCAGTTACAAACTGCTTTATGAAGGGAGGGGAGGAGGGAAGGGGAGAAAAAGGGAAGAAAGTGAAAACAAGAACGGGGGAAAAAGCATTAAAAAAATATATATTAAACATTTTCTGCTCTGAGAAAGTTACAAGGAAGGCACATCCACTTTTAAACCAGAGAAAGCAAACTATGATAGTTGCTACATCAGAAGTAGCCCAATGGAGTTAAATGGTAGACCAAGATTGAAGGCCAAGGGCTTCATATTCCTTTTCCAAATCCAGGTGTTATTCCTCCTAGGGAGGGCAAATGGAAAGGGAGAGACTAAAAGAGTTCAGCCTATTTAGGTGAAGAACACCTGATAACTCACATTATTATTACTTATGAATTGATCTTGTTACTGAATGCTTTTCTATTAAAGTCTTTTAAACAAATAAGTTCTAGGGAAAATTAACTATTAAATAAAAGCAACATGTTCAATAATGATCTAACATTATTAGATAGAATTCATTTACTGAATACAGGAGTTGACAAACCTTTAATGAAAAAGGTCAGATAGTAATAAATATTTTAGGCTTTGTGGGCCATATGGTCTCTGTTGCAACTGTCAGAGAAATTGCTATTTATTTTGAAACTCAAAAATTCACAGAATATATAACAGTGAATTCAGAACAAAAGTTTAGCAGTGTGACAGGACTTCTTTTTATTTACAGATATTAAAACAATAGGGCAGTTGAGATGTGAATCATTGTGACTTTGTTATTATACTGAAAGTGATTTAGATTTTCTACTTCCTATATGAATGAAAATAAATCTAAAAAGTGAACACTGACAAGTTTTAGATGATTACTAGAGGATTGAAAAAAAAAAACCTGGGGGAGTGAATGTGGCTCAAGTGATTGAGCTACCGCCTACCACATGGGAGGGCCCTGGTTTGGTTACCGGTGCCTCCTGAAGAAGACTGCAAGCTGTCGCAATGGGCAGGCAAAACAAGCTGATGCAACAAGACACACAAGAAGAAAAACATGAGAGATACAATAAAGCAGTGAGTGGAGGTTCCTAGTACATCCTAAAGAGGAGCAAGACAGCGAACTGATGAGACAGGCAGGTGCAGCAAGCTGACGCAACAAAATGATGCAACAAGAGACACAAGAAGAAGAAACACAATGAGAGACACAACAAAGCTGGGAACGGAGGTGGCTCAAGTGATTAGGCGCCTCCCTCCTATACCAGAGGTCCCGGGTTCAGTTCCCCGTGCCTCCGAAAGAAACAAGGAAGATGAACAGACACAGCAACTCAAACAACAAGGTTGTGGGGAGAAATAAATAAATAAAAATAAAATTAAATTTAAAAATTAAAAAAAAAATAGGGCAATGAGATGTGAATCATTGCGACTTTGTTACTATACTGAAAGTGATTTAGATTTTCTACTTCCTATATGAATGAAAATAAATCTTAAAAGTGAATCTTAAAAAAAAAAAGTGAATCCTGATAAGTTTTAGATCATTACTAGAGGATTTAAAAAAAAAAAAAACCTTGGGGAGCAGATATAGCTCAGTGGTTCAGCGCCTGCTTCCCATGTATGAGGTCCTGGGTTCAATCCCCAGGACCTCCTAAAAAATACAAAAACAAACAAAAAAAATTATGATGATAATAGTTTTTATAATAACAATACTTTTGGTCTTATGAAAGTGTATAACCTTATTATAATGAAAAGATAAAGATACTTCCTCCTTCTGATTCACCTTTGTAATACCTCAAAAACCTTTTTGAATGGGATGGGTGATCCCTAAAACTAAGGTACGTACCAAGGGGGAAATTATGTCTATTAGAAATGTTAATACAAGGACAAGTATTTTCTGATACTTTGCTTTTTTTTTTTAGATTAAAACTTTATTTTCATTGATATTTCATTTAATATAATTTCAAATTAGGTCTTTGCTCTAAGATGAGCAAAACAACAGATACCCTAAGTCTCATAAGATATTGTTTTCCACTGTTCAACTGAGTGGGGCATGGGATTTCAGGGCCCCCAACATTGACACCTAACATTTCACCTCTTGAGAGATTACCTCTAGATACAGAAAGAGCAACTAACATCAATATAAAAGAATCAAATTGCATGAGAGTATAATAATAATTAGCTCTTGTGTTATATACTTGCCAACTCTGTAGGGCTGCAATGATGATGACATTGTACTTTCCTCCCACAAAGTACAATGTCAATTTTTGGTTTTGTTTTTAGTAAAATGTCAGAATATATAAAAATGCTGCACTTATTTCACTAAATACATTAAAAATAGTGGGAGTCTGGTGATTTTTAATTCTTCATTATGAGTCCAAGCTGAGATATGACTATTATTGATGGGGTCTACTGAGCATACTAATTCCAAGTTTGGCGACCATCAGCAAATTTGCACCCGCAATTAAGCCTGCAGGCATAAATTTTCCAGAGGTAGTGGTAGAATCTCATTCCCATAATACCAGCCAAAGTTCCAGATGTAGCTAGGAAAACCCAAATGTTCCTTGGGTCCTGAGACAGCTGATAAGCATCCAGGCCTGCTAAACCCCCAAAGAAGAGCCCAGCAGCCAGGGATGGGACACTACCTGCTTTTGCATAATTAATAATCCAACCAGAAGCAACCAGTGCTGCATAGCCAAAGCCAAACCAATGTAAAGGCACTAGTGAATTGGGCTCCTTCTGCATTGTTCTCTTTTTGCTCTGTCCAGTTGGGAGACTACACCAGGCCTGCAGCTGCTGCACCACTCTCCTGAGAGTCAGCGCTGAGCCACTAGGTGATACTTCCTTCTTAGCAGTGAAATATCTACAAAATAGAGTAATTATTTTAAAAATAACCATAAAATCAGATGTTAAAATCATCTACCACTAACTTTTAGGTTGTGAAAATAATTTAAACACTTTTTGAACAAGATTTAAAATTTTATCCTCATACTCACACAAACCTCTAACTACCAGTACCCCATTCTAATTAAGAGAGTGGGTATAGCTCAGTGGTTTGAGCACCTGCTTCCCATGTACCAGGACCCAGGTTCAATCCCTGGTGCCTCAAAAAAAGAAAAAAAAATCAAATATCGAATCCTTATATTTGACAACCAAAAAATCCCTTATGTTCTGATAACAGAACAAAAAAATAGAATTTGACACCATATTAATGTGATATGACAATAAATTGTTGTGTTCTCTTTGTTTCAATATGCCTGAACATGAGTGCGGTCTCCTAAGCAGTTCATTTAGAAATAATTTTAATAATGCTATTGCTATTTAAAACTTTACAATTTCAGTTGTAAATTGCCTTCAAACCATTAACGTATAATGGGTGCGGGGTTTCTGGGGTGATGGAAGGTTTCGGTAATGGACGGTGGTGATAGTAGCACAACATTGTGAATATGATTGCCATGGAATCATATATATGAGAGTGGTTGAGATGGGAAATTTTATGTTGTATATGCTACCACAATTTAAATAAGAGAAAGACTAAAGACACAATGACAATTAAATGTTAATACATGATCCTAGACTGGAACTAAAAATGGAAGAGGAAATGCCCAAAAGAACATTATTGGAACTGAAAAAAAACTGGAATATGGGCTGTGATTTATATCAATGTTAAATTTCTTGACTTGACAGCTATACTTAATGTGGCTACATAAATGAGTGTCCTTGTTCTTAGGAAATGTACGTCTAAGTATTAAGTGTTGAGAGGAGGAGGATCATGATGTATGCAACCCATTCTCAAATGTTTAAAGATTAGAAAACTAAATAGATGACAGATAGAAAGGTTGAAAGACAGGCAGGTAGGAAGGCGGGGAGGAGGGAGAAAGAGGCAGAATGCTAGAAGTTGGAGAATTTAGTTATCTGGGTTGGGGATATGTTACAATTCTATGTATTGTGTTTGTTATTTTTGTAACTTTCCTGTAAGGTTGAAGTTATGGCAAAATAAAAAGTTTAAAAAAAAAAATACATTGCCTTCATACCTACAGAACATACTTATATGTTCCCTGATCATGGTAAATTTTTATCTTTTGAGAATATATTTGGTCATTCAAAAATAAATACCTGAAGTCATTATGCAGTCCACTTACAGAACTTATAGATAGAAAATAATAAAAAGGAAAAAAATAGTTTAGAATATTGATACTTGGTATAATCTGAAACCTTAAGGCTATTTTTTTTTTTAATTCTATAAAAGTCATAGCAAAATGGGGACACCAGCAATGTGCAAGGGTTCCTATTTCACCACATCCATACCAGCTCTTGTTATTTTTCTTTTTTTAATGATTGCCCTTCTAGTGGATGTGAGGTAGTCTCACCGTGTTTTGATCTGCATTTCCCTATTGGTTAAAGATTTTGAGCATCTTTTCATGTGCTGGTTGGCTATCTGCATATATCTTCTGTGGCGAAATGTCTGTTCAAATCCTTTGCCCATTTTTAAATTGGATTGTTTATCTTTTTGTTGAGTTGTACAAGTTCTGTATATATTCTGGATATTAAACCCTTATCGGATACATGAAAAAGTCATAGCAATATAAACTTGAATTTAAAAAAAAAACCTCACCATGTGAATTTAACAATTTCAAACTTTATTTTCAGTACAGTTGAGGTAATACAGTTAGATGGTACTCGTCAGAAATTAGATTTTTACAATTAATTTTTAGAAAAAGCACTCAGATTAAATAAATAAAATTGCTTTTTATTTATGTACAAGGCTAATCTCAAAGCTACACCTTTAACATGTATCCCTCCTCCCTTTTGGAAAAACCCCACTTATACCCTTGCATACTCTTGGTGGGATTAAACTGTTCTATCTCCACCAAAACTTATCCCCTACTGAAAAGGTGGGGCTTGAAGTTAACCAGCTCAAAAACACTATGCCCATCTTATTAGCAACACTAACCAACTGGAGAAACCAAAGATAGAGCTGATTTAGAGTACCAAGAAATCTAACTGTAATTTGAACGGTCTTGTTTCAGGAAAAGATGATGATGAATTTGCCACTAGGAGGCAGCATCCAACTGTTGAGGCTTCGACTGGGCAGGCTTTTTCAAGACATGCTAAAGTTAGTATATTTTTAATGAGAATTACACTTAGAATAAAAGGTGACTTTTTGGGGTTTTATAACTTCTGATATAAAGGAAAAACTGTTTTGATTGCTTACACTTCTTTTTCATTTCCTATTGTATACCTTCTTTGGCATCTTGAACTGGTTATCAGTTTAAAATGGACTAGCGATATTGCCCCTTTGATATAAAACAAAATTCCTGTGTAATTTCCATTCTTTGGATAGGTACTACCTAGATAAGGGCTAACATTTTTATCCACATTATTTCCTTGGTTAATAATAAATTTAAGTTTTGTTTATCAGTTAACATTTTAAACTTGATTAAACTGCTACAGAATCCTTGACAACCAAACTTTACACATTCATTGAATATTTGCCATGAGCACCTACTATGTGAAGAAAGCGATAGAGTATATCCCTCTCAGGGAATTCCGTCTAGCAGGAAAAATAAGATGTGTACATGTAAGTAGAAGTTGGAAAATGCGAGCGGCAGAATAAATTCTATGGGAATTACAAATGAATACTAAAGCAATAATAATAGAATGACTGAATCCCCTAAAAGCTCCTGTAGAGACTATCAAATCTCATCCTGAGTGTAATTATCAGGCAAAAAGAAAAAAAGAGAAAGTAGTCCTTCTACCACCAATGAAAGAACTGAAACATCTTTATAAAGAAAAGAAGTAAGATGAAGTAAGTACCTATAGCTCTTTGGTGCATTATCTCATTTAATGGTCACAATAAGCCCATAAATTAAGTTTTTAGTATCTCAATTTTACAGATAAAAGACTAAGTAGCACAAAGCAACTTGCTCAAAGTAGCCAAAATAATAAAAAGTGGATCAAGATTTTGAACCTTTTGAAGTCTCACTCCAAAGCCCTAAACTCTTTCCAATAAGGGGAATAAAGCAGGAGTGGAGGAAATAGAATATTTACAAGGTAAATTCTCTTTAATTAAAAGCAAATGATCATCCCAGCTGTTGAATCATTTCCTTTGCTATAAAATCTATATCCTATATTGTTCTCTGTAAATCAGTTTATTAAAGAAACAAAAACACAGCATAGAGTAGTACTTGCATTCAAAACTTGAGGCCTCCTAAAAGTACTTCAAATGAGGTGCTCAAAAAAAGGAAAACACTTGTTAGCTCTTGGCTACCTGTACATGGAATATAAATTGGTAAAAGGAAAAACTAGTACACGTTATCATGCAGTATACTACTGATATTACCTCCTGTCTTCCCTAACCAATTTTAAGCAGCACCAAGTCTTTCTTGCATAGAGGTTCTTAACCAGGGGTCTATAGTAGAATTCCACAAAATATGTATGGGGGGGAAGGGATCTTAATTTTAATCAACCTCTGAAGTTTAGTAACTCCTTCAATTATGAATGTAGGGGAAAAAACCACAGTATTATGCAGTACCTGATACTTAACAGAAATCAGACATCAAACTGAAATTCTTTTAGCTACCTTTAAAGAGTAGTTTCAGTCCTACTTTAAAATTAGTCATTAGACCTGCCACTATTTTTTATATCTAATGTTTTACTAAAGCATTGATATTACTTCATCATATTTAATATTTTGATAATTATATTTAAATATAATTGGTTTCTGTTGTAATCCTGTGTATTTTATACATTTAAAACCATCATTCTGAAGAGATTCATAGAACAAAGCTAAAAAACCTCTGCCAGCACATCACATCACCCTTTTTAATTTTCTTCACAGCACTTATCACTGACACGTGTTTCTCTTCTATTGGACTATTCAGGGCAAGTAGAGATGTGGGTTGTCTGGCATAGATCCTCAACATCTAGAACAAGTGACTGGCTAATAGTAAGGAACTCATATTTGTAGATCAGGGAGTTCTCATATGAAATAGTATGCAAGAATCAATCAAACAAAAGGGTTTCAATTGCATTACAATTAAATTTTAAATCTCCAGTTTTTCCCATATATTACTTGCCTGTCCTTAATTATGCAGAATTTAGATATACATCCCAAAGAAAACACAAATGAAACATAAGCCTGTCACATGCTAGTTTTGCTCCATCAAGAATAACATATTAAGTCAGTTCCAGGGTAAAACTAGAGTACTGAGGGGAGCAGACGTGGCTCAAACGGTTGAGTGCCTGCTTCTCACATGGGAGGTGCCGGTTAGTTGCCGGTGCCATCTAAAAATAAATTAAAAAAATTTTTACGTGGTTGAGCTCTGGCTTCCCACATAGTAGGTCCCGAGTTCAATCTCCCGGGCCCTGGTCCCTCAAACAAACAAACAAACAAAAACTAGTGTATTGAAAAGAGATTAATGAAAAAAAAGAAGACGGTATATTACACCGTCTTTTTTTTTTTTTTTTTTTTCAAGTATGTGCTTTATGTCACTATTACTTAAATCAGATACTTGGCTGAAAGACCCTTCCAATTGAGGGCTGCGGGTCCCGCTGAGATAACTTCCTCCTCGTGCCCAGCTCATTAAAGACAGCTCGTGTGGAGCGGCGCCCATGTGGCGAGTCTCCCACGTGAACAGGTCTTTACAGAAGCCACAGGAAGCTCGTCAACGTCACGGCGCCTGCGCCCTCGTAAGGCCCCCTACCTAGATTGGGGCGCTTGGGGGTCCCAAGGGAAAACCAAGGAGTTCAGCAGGCTCCTAAACCGGGGGAGGGGAATTGCGAAGGTTTCCCCACGTCCTACACCAACCGCGCCCCCACCGATCTCCATCAAAGGGCTTCCAGGAACAAAGCCCGGACGGCCGCGCCACCTCCGAGCCCACCCAGTATCCCCCACCCACCCAGCCCTCAGCTTCGGGGACGCCAACACGCTTGAATGTTGACTCCCCCGCGCCCAGCCTCGGTTTTTCGGTTTATCGGGGAGAAAACATGCCCCCACGAGGCCACCGCTTTAGGAGCACAGGCGCAGCTGTCCGTTAGGCTCTCGGTGCCGGAACAGCGGCGCCCAGGCTCTGTCGCGGGGTCGCCTCATCCAACCCCATTACAGACAGGGGGGAGGGATGAGAGAGAGGGATGGAGCATTTCCCTCCGCCCTCACCCCCACCCCAACGCTCCTGAAGACCCTGCTGCGTATCTTCCCACTGTGGGCCACAGGGTCCCCGCCTCGGTCGGTGCCAACCCCAGCCCCTGAGCCTCCTGCGCGCAGCCCCCTAACCGCCGCCCACCTAGCGATCTTCTCCCACCCTGGGCCGGGCCGCGCGGCTCCCCCAGCCTGAGCCGGGCGCTGGGTCCCGCACGCGGGGAGGCTGCCCGGCCGCCGACCCACCCGCCCGCGGCAGCCTGGAGCGCACACCGGGAATCGCAGCGCCCCACGCGCTGCCCACCGCGCGCTTTGCTCCGGCTCGCCGCCGCCGCCGACTGCAGCAGCTGCGGGAATCCCGGCCCCCAGGTCCCCAAGGGACCCAGCCCCGGCCCCCCAGTTCTGTTCTCCCTTTCTAACCCCCGCCGTCCCGGGGCTCGCAGTCTCCGCCGCGCATAGGGCCGGTTCTGGGGGAGGGAATGTAAACAAATCGGGGTTTTATAGTTACCTCACACTCGAGTGCCGTGTGCATCTCCTCTCCGCTCGGTACCAAAGCCCGGCTGCACCAAACCATGTATTCATCAACGCCGGATGCGCTAACTGCGTCGCAGAGACCCGCGCGTCAGACAGCCCCCTACGCTAGCGGCGTAAAAGGGCCACTCAGGTCCTTGCGCAGCCGCACCCCGTCCGCCTATGGGTGCTACGCTATGGGCGTACAAGCACCACCCAGCCCTTCCCTTCGGATAACGCCGCTTGCGTAGAGGAACTACCTCTCACATGGGTAGTCCGAGCAATAGGAAATTCGAGTCTACGCAAACTGCGTAGTCTGTCTCGGCGCTAGTTTTGTTCCCAGAAAGGGACGCCGCGAGGGAGTTGGGGCGGCTTCTAACGCATGCGTGGCGCGCCCAGTACCTCTCGCCCTTGCTCCAGGCTTTGCATATCGGTTGCTGAGGCCTTGGGCAGGCGGATGAATACTGGTGTCTCTAAGTGCATAGTCTTTAACGAAAAGGTTTGAAATTAATAAATTAGGATGTTGAGCTGTGCGTGAGTTAAACATCTATGTTAAATTAACCTCTCCCCCCTTTATTAACGTAACCATTTCATTCCCTTAGGGCAAAAAAGAACTTACAGTTATTTAGTGCTATGTGCCTGATGTTTTGCACAGAATGCCGCTCCACACACACACCCAATCACATATCCTAAAGCGCACTTGCTGCAGGCCTTCCACGCCTAAAAGAAAAAGTTGAACAGAGGGAGCATGGCCTAAGGCATTAGTCAACTTTCCAAGGTCTTCCCCCACCTCGTGCTCATCAATTATTTCTTAAATACACAGTAGCTCCAACTTCCCATCCAGCCACCCAGTTCCACTGGACTCCTGCCTACATGGTGTCTGTTCTTGTTCCCATTCCTTCGCTCACACCACGTGCCATCTGACTTGTCTCTTCCTTTCTTAAGCAACCCACAACCTATATTTTATTAGAGGTGGTCCTGGACACTGTCCCTTTACTTAATTACTCTGCTTCCTGGCATTTATTTAGTCCCCATCTTGAGGTTTACCTGTATTCTGCCGGGCGCGCCTGTGTGTTCTGTGTCAAACCAAAATCTACTTAATAACTGATAGTGAGTTCCAGAAGTGCCCAGCAGAGTGCATGCATGAAACCATGACAAGTAGTAATAGCAATTTTTACTATACCAGAGACTGTGTGCTTTACATATATGCTGATGTAACCCCCATAATACAAAGTCATTATTATCTCAGGAAACTGAGGCAAAGAAATTTAACTAATCTAAAACCACAGAGCAGGTAGGCAGAATTGGGATTCAAATCAAGTTTGTCTGGCTATAGAGTCCTGCTATTCTGCATATTATACCTTCATGGAGGAAAGTCGTTTTTTGTTTTGTGTTTTTGTACAGAAAGGACATCTATTAGGTAAATAACAAAGGCCTACTCATTGCCCAGACACTAAGCATCCCTTTTTTTGTATCCCTTTTTTTGGTAAAGCCTATCCATTGACCTCACTCCTTCCAACAGTTTCTACAGCTCATATTAGGCAAATGGACTTAATAGTCCTGAGTTATGGAGGAAAGAGCTAAAGTTTGAGTTTAAGCTTCAAGTCTCAGCATTGCCACCAACTTGGGGGACAGAACCATGGTCCTCAAACTCATGACTAAATTAAGGAGATTGTTCTGAGTGAATGCTACAAAATGACTAGGTAGGATAAATGATTGCATTATAAACTAGTATATCACTTTTCCTATTGGGAAAAGGAATCTCAGAAAATGACTCGCCTTAATATGATCCATTGATGAAACAATTGATGGGGGAACAAAAACGTCACTGTAATGCATGAATTCTCTTTTACCTTTATATAAAATGTAAGTGTGTTATATACATATAATGCATTAGGGTAAGGGATTTGCTGATATGGTAGAATCATAAAACTTTCTGAAAGGATAAGATCTTTTTTCCCAGTCAACTCATTTGATCCATAAGAAAGTTCATCTGAACTCTAAAAACAGTAAAATGCTCAGTACCTGGGGGGAAGAGGGAGTATTGAATTATGTGTAAATGGTTTGCCTTTCATTTGTTTTGCTCATTTATACTACTTCACTCACAATTTTATTTTACATATCTAAAATTTTATGCATGACCAATTTACCTCTGAGATATGATATAATAAACCCAATGGCCTTTTCAGCCCTCAGAGGATTAGAAAAAAGCCAGTTACAGAGGAAATAAAAACCACCACTTCACACCTCAATCATTTGCTGTGACTATGGGAAGTCCATGTCATAAACCTGGTTTTCCCACTCATAGAGGAGAAAATAGTTGTCACCCACAACAAAAACTCTTTAATGAAATCTAAAGAGCATGACTGATTCTAATTAACTCAATTGTTCTTTCCATAAATAAAGAATAGCAATAATCAAAGACACACAAACACAAAAAAAAACCCTCCTTAAATTCATCTTCACTTTAAACTCTGATTTTTAAGTGGCTAAGAAAATTTGGTTCAGAGAAGACCATGCATAGGTCATACCTAAAAAGACCATTGGTCAGGAGTATGAAAAAGACTAAATTATATTGATATATAACCCTAGGGTACAGGTACTTAGTATGAGCAATAGGTGTTAAAGATTTGGGACTCTGTCTTGATTTTGTGATCATCAGGGTAGATAAACATTCACTATATTAGAAACCATGCATGTGTCCCCAGGCCTAGTTTCCTCCCTAGGTCTGGTTTTTAGAATGCGGATGATAAACTAAGTCTGATTTATTATATGACCATCCTGTATGGGAAAAAACTGTAACTTTGGATATCTTTGGTCAACCTTAAGAGATATAACAGGGGTATGGATGTGGCTCGGGTGGTTGGGCATCCATCTCCCATATGGAGGGACCTGGGTTCGATCCCCGGGATCTCCCAGTAAAAATAAAGAAAAGAAAAATATAGAAGGCGTGTGGGCTACCAGGCCCCACGCGCGGGTGAGCCGCCAGGCTCCGTGAGCGGATGAGCCGCTAGGCCCCGTGAGCCAAGCAGCAAGATGATGACATAACAGGAGAGTGACACAAGGGAGAACCAAGACGAGATGCACCAAAAAACCAGGAACTAAGGTGGCGCAGGCAGTAGGATGCCTCTCTCCCACATCAGAGGTTCCGAGGACTGAATACCAGTGAAGACAGGAGGAAAAGGATGACAAGAGAGGACAGGAAATGGACACAGAGTCGCCCAGCAAATGGACACAGAAACAGCAAAAATGGTGGGGGGGTAGCTAAAAATGGGTAAAAGTAAATAAATAAATCCTTTTAAAAAATGTATAGGGGAGGAAGATAAGGACTATAGTTGGTAGTAATACTTTGACGATGCTCTTTCATGATTTGTTAACAAATGTTTCACAACAATGCAGAGTGTTTGTGGGGGGGTGATGTGTGGGAGCCCTGTATGATGTTATGCATGTTTGTTTTGTAAGTTCATAATGTTTACTGAACACTTATAGTTTATGTATGTTCATGTATAAATGATATACTTCAATAAACTGTTAAAAAAAAAAAAAGAGATTACATAAATATATTAAAAAAAAAAAAGAATTGGGACTGAGAAAGGAAGGGATACTTAGGTAAACTCAGAAACCTAGGCCTCAAAATTAAC
>JAQZBX010002348.1:0-36352 GCA_029593785.1 Cabassous unicinctus | reverse complement strand
CATTTTGCTTGTTTGTTTTTGTTTTTTCAGAAGGCATGGGGAACCGAACCCAGGACCTCCCATGTGGGAGGTGGGGGCTCAACCACTTAAGCCACATATGCTCCCCCCATTCTTTTTTTTTTTTAATATTTATTTATTCCTCCCCCACCCCGTTGTTTTGTGCTCGCTGTCTGCTCTCTGTGTGTTCTTCTGTGTCTGCTTGTCTTTTCTTTAGGCGGCACTGGGAACCGATCCTGGGACCTTCTGGAGTGGGAGAGAGGCTGCTCAATCTCTTACGCCACCTCAGCTCCCTGGTCTGCTGCATCTCTTATTGTCTCTCTTCTGTGTCTCTTTTGGTTGCATCATCTTGCTGCACCAGCTCTCCGCATGGGCCAGCACTCCTGCGCAGGCCAGCATTCCTGCACAGGCCAGCACTCTGCATGGGCCAGCTCTCTGCTCAGGCCAGCTCGCCATGTGGGCCAGCTTGCCTTTCACCAGGAGGCCCCAGGAATTGAACACTGGACCTCCCATATGATAGACAGGAGCCCAATCACTTGAGCCACATCTGCTTCCCTCCCCTATTCATTTTTATAGACTACATAGTTAGTCTGGAGACTAAGGTCCCAGCTCTGAATCTGAAGCCAGAGAAACATAAAAGATTTATCCCCCATTCCCATTCTTTGAGACCTGTGGAACTGTATTGACTCCTAACATGGCAGGCCCATGGTCAGAATGGAGTGGTGGGGCCTATGGCGTGGTCCCTTTCTGATCCCTCAAGAAATAATGGCTCTGCCACCTCATTTTTGCAGAATCTAAAGTCTTACCATTCCTAAAATTAAGATAAATGGACCTTGACAGCATGTGTGGAAGTTCTCATTAGAGGAGCACAACTACCCTTACATCCCTTTCTAAAGAGCAAGAATTTTCATCCTTTTTCACAGAGCCCACAACTTTGAAGAGGGTACATAAAGGCAGAGAGACATGAGCCAATTCAATCATGGTGAGAAACAAATTTGATTGGATGTGTCAGTCAAGTGAGATCATTCTGATTTGCTAGACTTAATGTTACAAAAACTGGGCTTCAGGCTCTCTGTAGAGACCAAAATGGATCAGAGACATGAAATAATTAACACTACAATTCTATCAAGTCCCCATGGATGGGAGAAGAATTAATGTCCATATTATTTGCCTATATGATCCTCAGACTAGACTAACCAAATCCCTTAGTTTGAAGATATGGCAGTACAAACAAATGCCTGTAGCATTAGACATCGCTAATGGCAGAGAGAGTAATAGAGAGGCTTAAAGGCTCTAATACATGAAGGCATGTCCTTTCTAAAGAGGAATGAGACCTGGCCCAGCTGAAAGAGGATGACCACTCGGAATATAAACAAAAGCAAGACGCTTAGAACTAGAGCCAGGGTAACTGGCTGACTATATATATATACCTACATGATGGTGCCTAGAAAGCATCTAGCTCCCAACCTACTCCATCGTGTTCGCTAATCCCTAGGATTCCACATTTAGAACTTTATTCCTGGGGCTTAAAACCAAAAAGACTTTGACCCCTGGGACAATCACTACCATTTTATTACTTATTTTTTACCACAATGGGAGTATATTTTTTCAGATTTTTTCTGAAGAGAAAGTTTTAAGAAAGGAGGAAAAAACATGAATATCTAAATTCCTAAAGGTAGAGTGGTGCAAAGGGATGCCTCCAGCCATCTTTGTTCACTCACAGAATACTAAGATGAAGAGACACAGTAGGCTTCTGTAAGCAGCTTCTTGCACCAACCATTGGAGCCTAGATGCTGTCAGCCATTTTGGATCTTTTGCCAGAGTTGCAGAAATCAATTTTCCAAACTTAGCTCCTAGTCTAAAGGAATTTAAAAAGTGACAAATATCCACATGAATATTGAAAAGTTGAAAACTATTTGTGGGTGGTTACACTTCAACTTAAGGAAAATTGTCAGTGTGGAAATGAATCAGCACTGTTGCCATGTGAATATGTATATATATATTTAAAGCAGGTTTATTTGTTTCATGGCTTGAAATTAAACTCGTTTTAAAAATTATTTTAAAATGTCATCACAATAGAGCAAATTTCAACTCATGCCTAGGGCTTCCAAGATAATTAATGAGGAGACCCATTTTACAACTGATATTCACAAAAAACAATCATCTTTTAAAATCAAGACGCACTTGATCTATCTTAACAAATATTGCTTACCTTTATTTATAAAAAATGTGACAGCAAGAAAGCAGCAAAATTCTAAATATTAGGGAAGGCAATAAATGAATTGTCAAAAGAAGAGTAACTTGTGGGGATATCTGTATTTTTCTTGTTGTAGAGTTTCTAAGTAAAATTTAAATCACATTTTATTTTTTAATAGAATAATTCATTCTTCACAGAGTACCATCAATCACCTTTTCTTCCCAGCACACATCTTTAGAAAAGTTTTAGAATAGTTAGTGACCTGCCATGCTTGGCTTTCTTTCTTTCCTGTAGATGATCTTACCTGCAGCCTCCAATGATTTCATCACAGCCAAGTTTCATTACAATTACAATGACGGTTCCTTTCTCTAAGCAGTTATGTTTCAGTCTTTCTTCCTACCCTAAACACATGAAATTGTGTGGTTTAAAATGTGCCAGGCACCACTTTAAATGCCTTAAGTATGGTACCTCATTTAATACCTATGGCCTTATGGGGTGGCTATTATTATCCCCATTTCACAGATGAAGAAAACTGAGGCAGTTACACAGTACAGAGCAGAGTCAGGAGCCCAGGCTAGGCAGTCTGACTCAAATGCTGTGCTTTAATCCTGCTTCTTATGTCAGGACTGTGCAGCTCTCGATTTTTGCCAGGATCTATCTGTATGCCACTTTCTCCACAAAAGTTGGTAATTAAAAAAAAAATATCAAGAAAGCTGTAAACTGGTGGCTGCCCAATGTGTAAATGATGCAGGTCAATGGAAAATGTAAATGGAATGAAAGAATAGAACATTAAAAACGTATCAAGATACTTATCGTGTGAATATTTGTTCTTTTTTGCTTTATCTTTCAATTTGACTATCTTGAATCAATTCCAAGGGAGATGTTTATTTCACAGTCACTTAAGTTGGAATGTTAATTAGTCAAATCTGATTATATATTCAATTGAAAATTTTTCCTCACCCTTATGGTGATTTGATGTAGTTGTTCAAGTATTTGTTTATACCAGTAAAATTGTATTAAAAATTAGGTAGAATCAGGTGTGTGCTAATGACATCAATCATAATGATGTAAATATGAGCTACTAATTTGCTAATCAATGGAGAATCCGTCAGGTGTAGGAGAATATATCCCAGCAGACATAAAGTGAAATTCATTTAGGAGACTAAAGGTACATTTCAGTTCCTGGATTTATGTGAATCTACATCCTTCTGCAAGTCTACCCTGGAAAAAGCACTGAAAAGAGACAGGTAAATATTAAGGGATGGAAATATCTTCAAGCAAAAGTTTGTGGTTCTCTTGTATGCAAGCTACTGTGTTAAGTAGCTGGGATTCAAGGGTGAACAGAATATGATCCTTGCCCATAAGTAGCTTACAGTCCAATGGAGGAGGTAATTAAAGAAGCAAAGAGAATAGAGCGGTAAGTACTATGTTAGAGATAGGTATGGGCTGCTATGGCAGCAAAGACCAAAAATTGGGGCCACTCTCAGTCTTCCAAAAGGAGGTGATATCTAAAGCCTAATTTGAAGAGTAACTAGGAGAGAACCAGGTAAAAAGCAGGAGGAAGAGCACTCCAAGGAGAGGAATGAAATGAGTGAAAGCATGATTTTCAGTTTTAAGAATTGAAAATAGTTCAGACTGATTAGAAGAGAGTAGTTTTGTATAATATGATTAGCAGAGTAGGTAAAATAATGGCCCCTCAAAGATGTACCTGTCCTGATGCCTGAAACCTGTGAATGTTAGGTTACATAACAAAGTAGAATTAAGATTGGATATGGAATTAAGGTTACTGATCAGTTTACCTAAGGATAGGGACATTACCCTGGATTATTCAAGTGGATCCAAAGTAATCAGGTGGGCCACAGATTATTCAGGTGGGTCTTTAAAAGTGGAGGAAGGAGAGTGGATGTATCTCAGTGGTTGAATGCTTGCTTCCCATGTACAAGGTCCCGGGTTCAATCCTTTAAAAAAAAAAAAAAGTTGAGGAAGGAGGCAGAGGGATATGTGACTATGAAATGCTCAGACAGATGCAATGGTGCTGGAGAAAGGAGGGCAAGAGCTGAGGAATGTGCACGGCCTCTAGAACTTGGAAAAGGAAATGTAATGGATTCTCTCCTAATGCCCCCCAGGAGGGAATCTAGCCCTTCTTTCTGTCTATACCCTCATTTTAGCCCAGCAAGACCCATGTGAAACCTCTGACCTATAGAACTATAAGATAATAAATTTGTATTTTTTCAGCTACCAAGTTTGTGATAATTTGTTATAGCAGCAGTCAAAAACTAATACAATTAGGAAGCTGTGGTGGTAGTAACCCACATGAGAAGTGACAGTGGTTAAAGAGAAATTGGTGGATTTGAGAACTGTCAGGGAGATAGAATCAAACTTGTTGATGTGAAAGCTAAGAACATGAGAAATTAAGGATAATGCCAAGAGCTGTGGTTTCCACAACTGAGTGGAGAGACAAACAGGGATGAGGGAAGAGGAGCACATTTGTGCATGTGTGATTGATGGTGATTGGCAGTTGGGAGGTGCATAATCCATCTTTCTGTGTCTTGTTTCAGATAAAGGAAGCTGTGGGGCACTCAGACGCAGTTGAGAGGTGATTCTGAGACTCAGAAAGATCTGTGATGTCGATATTCATTCGGAGATTATTTCGTTTTAGGGTGATAAGGAAAGCCATTGGAGTGGGTCAGTTTTCTTAAGGATAGCATCTAAGAGTGTGAGCAGAGCTAGTACCTAAAGGGTAGGCAGAGGGAGAAAAATCTACAAAGAGGAAGGAGAAGGAAGTTATGAGGCTGGAAAGTAAACAGAGAGGAGCAATGCCATGCAAGCCAAGGGAAAGGGAATGGCAACAAGTTAGTGATTAATATGGTCAAAGACCACCAAGAGTCTCTAGAAAATATGGATTTAGACCATCACTGTTGACTTCTGCCTGAGCAGTTTCAGGCTAGTGTTAAGGATTACTTAGCAATCCTTTGAAGGAGCTTTCTTAACGTAACCATTTAGCTTCATTTTCAATATCTGTAAAATGGGAAAATACTTTGCAGGGTGTTTGTTTTAATTTCTATTTTTATCATGGTAATACATTAACAAGAGTTTTAAAATTCAGCGAGAATAAAAACAGCAGTCCATTACCAAGTCCAGGGTCTACTTCCCCAGAACAAAACCTTCAATTATTTCAGCTTTTCCCCTGAGATTTAGCTCCACATTGAAAAATGATGTGCTTATCCTGCTAGTTCATTTATTTAGGCATCTGCTGCTGACTATAAATAATGAAGATCAAGCTTTAACTCTCTTAAAAATACATACGTAATCTGAGAGTGGGGAGGCTGCTCCTTACATAGGTTTTCAAATATCTTGTTTTCAGGCATACCCTTCACCTTCTATGAAGGGTTCTTGTTGCTTCTAATTCTCTAGTGTTTCTGTGGTGCTAGACTGCCAATGGACTTACTTCTCCCTGCCATTCTAAAACCCACAGGGGCTAAGGTTAAACTCTTGCCATTCTCTTCCAATCTTTCACTCTTGCTCAGTGTCTTCTCTGTCCTTTAAGGTGTATATTTATTTCTTTACAAGCATTTCTGGGAGAAAAAATAAACATACGTGTTCCCTCTTCCATGTTTAGCCAGAAGTACCCCAGGGTTGCTTTTAAGATAATCATTGCTTAGTGGCAATGCTCCAAGGTGTGTTCATCAATTGGGACAAATGTACCACACCAATGGAGGATGTTGCTGATATGGGAAAATGTGGGAGGGCTAGGGAGCAGGGCATATGGGAATCCCCTATATTTTTTGTGTAACATTTATATAATCTAAGTTTCTTTAAAAAAATAAAAAAGTATATTTAAAAAAAAAAAGAATTAGTTTTATAATATTGTATAAATTACTAAATTATTTTGGCTTTTATTCTGAGTGTAATAGTGAAATAATTTTTATGTATTATTTTAAAATTTGCTTTCCAGATTAATGATTGGCCATCAGAACACATGCTTTTTATTAAATACTCTTTTATAATGTATATATGTGTAGTTTTGACTCTGTGTTTCCAGTATTTCAGAACATTGCGCACAGATTACTGTTTTCTTCCCATTATTTGTTCTTCCATTCATACCTGGTCATAAAATGAATGAGTGAGCACATGGTCACCTGAAAACAGCTTATACTTTTTATTACCCCTCTTATCTATGTGTAGCCAATGGAATCAGCAAATATCCTGTGGTTGTTCCTGTCTATTCTTATTTGTCACTTCCCATCCTATGGCTGGAATGCAGAGAAGAATGAAGCTGGATCAACCATCTTGTCTTTGATGTTACCCTGACAACGGAATTAGCACAAGGAAAAGCAATACAGCAAAAGTATCCAGAGTACATGAGGACATAACAAAACAAATTCTTCATTATAGACCTAGAATGCCTAACTCACAATATTTATGTGAGAAAGCAATAAACATCCATTTTGGCAAAAACAAAAACAAAAAAACATTAACAAGGGGGACGATGAGGACGTTGGAATTGTCCTGCATGACATTGCAATGATGGATACAGGCCATTTTACATTTTGTCAAAACCTATAAAATTGTGCGGTGCAAAGTGTTAACTGTAATGTAAACTATAGTCCAAGGTTAGTAGCAATCCTTCAAAATGTGTTCATCAATTGTAACAAAGGTACCACATCAATGAAAGATGTTGTTAAGGGGGGAAAGTATGGGAAGGGGATAGGGTGGGGTATATTGAGTCCCCTATATTCTCGATGTAACATTTATGTAATCTGAAGCAAAAAAAAAAAAACAAAACGAGCAGACAATTAGCAGAGAACAAGCAAAAAAACAAACAAACAATGAGCAGATAACAAGCAAAAACAAATGAGCAGGGAGCGGATGTGACTTGAGCAGTTGAGCACCTGCCTCCCACATGGCAAATCCCAGGTTTGGTTCCCGGTGCCTCCGAAAGAAAAAACAAATGAACAAAGAGCATACAATGAGCAAAAAAAAACAAGCAAAAACAATGAACAAAAACAATGAGCAAACAGAAAAGGGAGCCATCTCATGGGGGAGACATATATATATATAAAATTCCAACAGCCTACTTTACAGAAATAGAAAAGGCAATTACCAAATTCATTTGGAAGGGAAAGTGCACCCAATAGCAAAAAGCATTCTAAAAAAGAAGAGTGACATGGGAGGAATTTCATTGCCTAAACTTGAAACATATTACAAAGCTACATTGGTCAAAAGAGCATGCTACTGGCATAAAAATAGACACATCGGTCAGTGGAATAAAATTGAGAGTCCAGAAATAAACTCTCACCTCTACGGTCAACTGGTTTTTGACAAACCTACCAAGTCTATATTAATGGGACAAAAGAGTCTCTTCAACAAATGGTGCTGGCAGAACTGGATATCCATAACCAAAAGAATGAAAGAGGAATCCTATCTCACTCCCTACAAAAGAATCAATTCAAAATGGATCAAAGACCTAAATATAAAAGCCAGGACCATAAAACTACCAGAAGAAAATGTAGGGAATCATCTTAAAGACCTTGTGGTAGGTGGTAGTTTCTTGAACCTTACACCCAAAGAACAAGCAACAAAAGAAAAAATAGATAAATGGGACCTCCTCAAAATTAAGCAATTTTGCACCTCAAAGGACTTGTCAAAAGGGTGAAAAGGCAGTTGACTCAATGGGAGAAAATATTTGGTAATCACATGTCTGATAAGGGTTTAATAATCGTGATATCTAAAGAGATGTTACAACTCAAAAATAAAAAGACAAACAACCAATAAAAAAAATGGATAAAAGACTTGAATAGACATTTGTCCAAAGAAGAAATACAAGTGACAAAAAAACACATGAAAAAATGTTCACCATCACTAATGATTAGGGAAATGCAAATCAAAACTGCTATGAGATATCATTTCACACCTATCAGAATGGCCATTATTAAAAAGACAGAGAACTACAAGTGTTGGAGAGGATGTGGAGTGATAGGAACACTTATTCATTGTTGGTGGGAATGCAGAATGGTACACCCACCATGAGGGACTGTTTGGAAGTTTCTAAAGAAGTTGAATAAAGATTTGCCATGTGACCCTGCAATACAACTACGGGATATATACCCAGAAAAACTGAGAGCAGTGGCACGAATAGACATCTGCACACCTGTGTTCATAACGGTGTTATTTATGATTGCCAAAAGTTGATGATGTACATCAGGTGTACATCAACTGATGAATGGATAAACAAACTGTGGTGTGTTCATACGATGGAATATTATGCAGCTGTAAGAAGAAATGAAGTCATAAAGCATATGACAACATGGATGAACATGGAGGACATTATGTTGAGTGAAGCAAGCCAGACACAAAAGGACAAATACTGTATGATTGTGTTACTATGAACTAGATATATTGTGTAACATATTATATGATTCCATTTATATAAAATGTAAGTATAAATCAATTTATAAAGATGAAATTTGATTAGTGGTTATGTAGGGCTAGGGAAGGAATGCTAAGGGATGTGGAATTTTTCTTATTGGAGTAATGAAATAATCCTAAAATTTTTTTGTGATGGTGAATGCACAACATTGTGATTATACTGAAAGCCATTGATTATACACTTTAGATAGATTATATAGTATGTGAATATATTTCAATAAAACTGCTTAATATATAAATAAATAAATGTGCAAGAATAGCCAGAAATAGCAGGTATGTACAGCAGGGGAAACAGAGAGATATTGAGACATAAAGAATTTTCTTGTTTCTTTGTCTGTTTTTTGTTAATTAATAATAACAATAATAATAATTATTATTGAAATAATGAAAATGTTCTAATAGTGACTGAAGTGATGAATGCACAACTATGTGATTATAGTGATAATTGATTGTACACTTTGGATGAATTGTATTCTTTATTAATATGCATCAATAAAATTGATTTGTTAAAAAAAAATAAAAGGGGGTATGGAGAAAATATACTAAATGTACACTATGGACTGTAGTTAGTGGTAATATTCTGATGATGTTTTTTCATAATTTGTAACAAATGTTCCACAAGAGAAGGTGTTCGTGGAGGGGTGATGCATGGAAATTCTGCACATTATGTATGATTGTTTTGTAAGCTCACAACTTCTCTAATAATATATATAAAGAATGCCATTATAGAATGGCACTCCCAGCTTTATACAATTCCAAGCTTCATACAATCCTCTCCATTCATACTTCCCCTGGCTCTTTGGAGACATAGGTAAACTGAAGGTTTTTATATTAGGAAGTACCAAAGCCAAGTGTTTTCAGCTCCACCTTACTTATGGGCTATATCTTGGGAGACCAGGAACATGTGCTTTTAGGGAAACCTTTTACCTTCTAAAGCAGGATTCTTAACCATTTTTGTTCCATGGACACCTGCACCAACACGTCCCCACAAGAATAATGTTTTTATGAATTTCAATTCAAGCTCATGGACCGTTTGTTAAGAATCCCTGCTCTAGGTGCTGGGAGACCCAGCAGGAAACATTATAAATATCTTCATAGAATTGCATGTGTCATTATTACTCATTACTTACACTCTCTAGAATTTACATGAAAGAGAGGTTCCTGAGTATGGATCTAGCACGAGCCTCTTCCTGTATCTGTCCCAGTTCCTTACATTTTTTTGTCACTATATCTGACTCTTTAAGAATGTTATAAATGTAAACATCATGTATTCCAACTCTTCTACTCTATACTAGTTGCAAAATAACCAAGCTCTTTAGCAGATACAAGTTGTCTTCTTTCATAAACATTTTTTTAAAAATAGGAACCAAACAGGAAATTTTTAGCTTTGTTATCATCAAATAGAAATGTGAAGAATCACCTGTATTGTCTTTTTATTTTCTAATTTTCCTTTTATGACTATATAGATATAAGGGAGTAAGAAATGGAAATTAGATATCAACAGAATGATCAAGATTTCCAGGGAAGCGGACGTGGCTCAAGTGATTGGGCTCCTGTCTACCATATAGGAGGTCCAGGGTTCAATTCCCAGGGCCTCCTGGTGAAAGGCAAGTGGGCCCACACAGAGTGCTGGCCAGCATGGAGAGCTGGCGCAGCAAGGTGACACAACAAAAAGAGACACAGAGGAGAGACAATAAGAGACACAGCAGACCAAGGAGCTGAGGTGGCACAAGAAATTGAGCGCTTCTCTCCCACTCCAGAAGGTCCCAGGATCAGTTCCCGGTGCTGCCTAAAGAGAAGACAAGCAGACAGTGATAGGGGGTGGGAGGCAGGGGGAGGGGGGTGAGAAATAAATAAATCTTTAAAAAAAAAAGATTTCCAATTTTGGCTCAGCTCTATGGAACTCCTGGACCAGACCATTCAAAGACCACCAGATCAAAAGTAGATTCTACAGAATGAGTTCCCAGAAATTAAATACTAGATCCAATATATAATTATGTCTATTAGGACTTTTAACAGAGGTTGAAAGACACAGTCATAAAATCTAGAGGTTCAGAAATCTCTGTGTCTGTGTGTGTGAAAGTGAGTGTGTGAGAGAGAGAGAGAGAGAGAGAGAGAGAGAAAACATGTTTCAAAGGCCTAGGTTGCTTTGTTCAGGCTAGGTGGTATTTGTGCTCCTGAAATGAAGATCAAATTGGGAAGTCATGATAATCATTTAAAAAGTAGGGAGCAGATGTGACTCAAGTGATTGAGCACCTCCTTCCCACATGGGAGGTCCTAGGTGCCTCCTCAAAATAAATAAAATAAACAACAAGAAACAAAAAAACCAACTCAGGGGAGCAGATGTGGCTCAGTGGCTGAGCGCCAGCTTCCTACATATGAGGTCCCAGTTTCAATCCCCATCCCCAGTACCTCAAAAAAAAAAAAAAGTAATCTCTTTTCAACTGTGTTCCTAATCATTATCTGTAAGAGAATGTCTATTTAAGGATTTCAAGTCTTCTTGTTTAGAAGCTATACAGAAAGCCAAAGTAATAGATAATACTAAATGAAAATAATAAATAAATAATAATGATAATAGCAAGAAGTTATGGGAAGCAGAGGATTGGCTCAAGCAATTGAGTTCCCGCCTACCACGTGGGAGGTCCCAGCTTCAGTTCCTGGTGCCTCCTAAAGAAGACGAGCAAGACAGTGAGCTGAAATGACGGGCAGGTGCGGCAAACTGAATCAACAAAATGATGCAACAAGGAGACACAAAGAGGAAAGACAATGAGAGACACAACAAAGCAGGGAGCTGAGATGGCTCAAGTGATTGAGAGCCTCCCTTCCCACATGGGAGGTCTCAGGTTTGGTTTCCCAGTGCTTCCTAAAGAGAAGATGCTCAGACACAGAGAGCACACAGCAAATGGGCACAGAGAGCAGACAGTGAGCGCAAAACAACGGGGGGTGGGGAGATAAATAAATAAAATAAATCTTAAAAAAAAATAGAAGTTACAGTATTTACTATGTTCATGCACTGTTGTTCAGTCAACTCTTACATTATTGATAGTCAAAAGAGAAGTACTCAATCTACACACACAAAAAAATTCTCAAACCTATTCCTACTTTTTACATGGGTGCTATTAAAAAAAAAAAAAAAAAAGAAACTGCATGGCCAAAGTTCTCTTACCCTGTAGCATGAAATATGATCAAATCTCAATATCCCTAAGAGAAATAGAGGCAGGAGAGTTAAGGAAGAATTTAGTACCTATTGAGAACTCACTTCAGGCATAATAGGGAGTCATGTGCTTTCTGCCTAACTTTTCCCCTGGTAGCAGAACCAGCTACATAGTTTGTGGGGCCGGTGCAAAGTGAAAATGAGGAGCCTCTTGATCAAAATTATTAAGAATTTCAAAACAGCAACAGCAGAGTATTAAACCAAGTGCAGACCCTGCTCAGAGTGGGGTCAGGAGTGACTGTACAGGTTACATATCCATGAAGCCAGCCATAACTGAATAATGGAAAAAAACTCCTCCCAAAGACAGAAAAAATCCTCAATAATAGTCAATTTTAAAAAGAATATCAGGAAAATCTTTAGTTTTATCAATCACACTTAACATGATGTGGCAAGTTAGTAGGATAGTCTATTTGCAGGTATGGATCATGTTACAATTTTGTATTGCACAGATTGTAATGAAGTTGTAGCTAAATAAACATTAAAAATAAAGCATTTCGGGTTCCTCAGGAAGTTTAGAACTACCATATGACCCAGCAATCCCACTTCTAATTTTATACCCAAAGGAACTGAAAGCAGGGACGCGAACAGACATTTGCCCACCAGTGTTCATGGCGGCATCATTCACAATTGCCAAAAGATAGAAGCAACACAAATATCCATTAACTGATGAGTAGATAAACAAAATGTAGTATATACACACAATGGAATATTTTTCATCCGTAAAAAGGAATGACGTTCTGATACATCCAACACCGTAGATGAGTTTTGAAGCATTGTGTTGAATGAAATAAGCCAGGTACAAAAGGACAAATATTCTATGATCTCACTAATATTAAATAATTAGAATATGCAAATTAATAGAGCCAGAAATTAGAGTATAGGTTACCAGGGGCCAGGGTGGGGGAAGGGAAAGGAGGGTTAATGCTTAAATGATTCAAAATTTCTGTTTGGGGGTGATGGAAAAGTTTTGGTAATGGATAATGGTGATGGTCGCATAACATTATGAATGTAATTAACACCACTGAATTATATAACTGAATGTGATTAAAAGGGGGAAATTTAGGTTGTATATATATTAGCAGAATAAAATTTTTTAAAAACCATGGAATTGTACAACACACACAGTGAACACTAATGTAAATTATGGACTATAGTTAATAGTATAATTATAATATTGTTTCATTACCACACTAATGCAGAGTGATAATAATAAGGAAAATTGTGTGTGTGAAGGTATATGAGAACTCTGTACTTTCTGTATGATTTTTCAGTATTCCAACAAATTCGTTAATAAAAATACATTAAAAACTAATAAAAATAAAGCATTTCAATATGGGAACTGTTTGAGCCTTTATTTGAAGAATCCAATTGTTAAAAAAAAAAAAAAGGAGTATGAGATAATCAGGAAAATTTTCATACTGTTTGGATATTTAATGATATTAAGGAATTGTAATTTTTAAATATGTGGTAATAGTATTGCAGTTTTTTTAAAAGTCCTTATCTTTTAGAGATACATACTGAAGGATATATGGATGAAATTAAATGTTTGAGATTTGCTTCAAAATAAGTCCCTGAGGGTGTATGCAAGAGAATTGTTGAAGGTGGATGATGCTTATATGGATTTCATTACACTATTTTTCTGTACCTTTGTTTTATTGCAATGAACTCAAATTAAACAAATATACTATTTAGTGTGTCAATAATGTTTAGTAATTGGACATAAGTTATAGTACATAAATGATTTTATTAATGTAGGATTTTTTAACATGTAATTATGAGAATAGGATTTCAGAAATAATTTGTCATTTCCCCCCTATATTTTAAATGGAGCTTCAAATAAAAAATAGTAGCTTTGTAGCTTGAGCAGCTCTGAAATAACCAAACTGTAAAGGCAATGACATCAGCCAGTAGGATGCTGCTGTACTTCTGCTCTGCATTCATCTTTTTTAAAAAATTCTTTTTTTAATTTATTTTAAAAGAAGCTTTAGATTACATAAATGTTAAATTGAAAATATAGGGATTCCCATCTAGCCTACCCCCTCCCCCTCCTACACTTTTCCCCATTAAAATCTTTCATTAGTGTGGTACATTTGTTACAACTGATGAACACATTTTCAAGCGTTGCTACTAACCATGGTCTATAGTTTACATTATGGTTTACACATTGCACCACACAATTTTATAGGTTTTGACAAAATGTATAATGGCATGTATCCATCATTGTAATATCAAGCAGAACAATTCCAATGTCCCAAAAATGCCCCATGTTACACCTATTCTTCCCTCTCCCTCCCCTCAGAACCTTTGGTGACCACTGTCTTTACATCAATGTTCTATGTTCTTCCATTACTAGAATAATAATAAGTCTACCTTAGCCCATAGTTCCATTCCCTCTTATGTGTGTTCATTCCTCAATCTTGAGGATTTTGGGGTGGTAACGCCCACTCTGCTTCTGACTAAGATGGGGCTTAGATCCCATGGGGCAGATGGATGGAACTGTCTTGCTTGCAGTTGCAGATACTCTGTTTTTTGGGATGGGCGTTATCCATCATCACCATTTTGTTAGTTTCCTGGGTGAGTCCAAGAACTGGAGAGTAAGTGTTGGCTGCAACTCTGCTGAGATTCAGGGCTCAGCCAGCATATGAACAGCTAGAAGATTTAAGTGTTTGGGACACATATTTAATGGGTATAATGCTAATTATAGGTTCAAATAAAAGGGGCAGAAGAAATATGTGTAGGAAAATTATAAATGAGTCTAACTCTGATACAATGGGGAGATAGGTTATCATATATTCCAAGGCAAGGCCCACTGATGGGATGCCGATTTCCTGGGGTTATCTGCCCTGCCTATAGTGTGTAGATATCCCTAGAGCCCTCAGGAGCACCCCTGTTTGAGGCTTTGTTTACTGTGGCAGTCAGTGAGATCCTCCTGAGACATATATAAGCGTAACCTCTAGAAATCGACCCACTTTGAAATCTCTTAGGCATAAAAACTCATTTGTATTTAATATTTCCCCCTTTTGGTCTAGGTCTTTTGCCAAATGCATCGCTATGTGCTCATCTTTTAAAGCAGTTAAATTGGTCATGGGTGGGGCAAACTGGGCTCCTTGAAAGTGATTTTAAATGCGATTTTAAAATTCAGTGTTTCCATTTCAAAACCCATCTGCCCTCTTAGGAGGAAATTTTAAAAAATAACAAATTTACATTTAACCTAATTGAACCACATTATAGTATTCAGCTACATTTATAAGTGAAGCTCTAATATTCCTATTTACATCTCATTTTATTTGAATTTTTATACTTTGTAGCCCTCCATATTCATACTGAAAGCAAAGCTTATCTTTTAAATATTTACTGGCTTTGTGCAATATCGAAGCTGGTATTCAACAATGTTAAGTAACAAGTTTTGTGCCTGATAACCAGCGAATTCTTGAGGAACCAGATAATGGGGGTAGTATTGACTGGTAGAGAGGAAGAGAGGAAGTAACAGCTAACACAAAATTACTCTAACAATGAAGTACTGACAAACTCTTATTTATCAGAGATACATAAACTGGCCTGTGGACTAACCATAGTTAAGAGATGGTAGGATCTCTTTAGTTTGGTGATGAGGAGGTGAGTCTGCCAATTACAGATGATCCACTGGTAGGTGACAGGTGAAAGGAGACTGACAATCACGTTCAAGGCTCCAGTAGCTTCTCTTTCCTCTTCCCCTTCACTCCAACCCAGCCTACAAAACCTTGGCACTTTTTTCAAACCATCTATAATCAGCTACAGTTATTCTGCAAAAATGGTTTATCCATTCCAAAAATTAGTAGAAGAGGTGATAGTATGACTGAACAGCATTTGGCATATTTGCAGCACATTATTAATAGCCATATTCTATTAAGCATTCACAAATATTCTATGGGTTTATAGTATTGAATCAACCCACACAATAAAAATGAAACAGGGATGGACAGACTCAGAAGAAAGGCACGTATCGCAGCATTTCCTAAATAAACACACATTTATGCACTCTGCTTCCCTTTTTGCTCCCAAGATTCTTAAAGACTTTTGTACACACTCACTCAACCCACATTCTCAACTTACCTGTTCACATTAGGGTTGCATCCATACCAGGCCATGCAAATTGCCCCCAATGACCTTAGTTCCTAAATCCAATAGTCACTTTCAACTGGTATTCTATTTGATTTCTCTGTTTCGTTGAAGGTAGTTAAATATTTCCTCCTTCTTCAAACCCTCAGGGGATTTGAAGGGTTTGGTGATGGGTAAGAAGACATGCCCAGGACAGACACCTAGAAAATTAGCCAAAGAGTGGCACCTTTTTCCCATGCTGACTGCCCTACCAAGCAAGGTGCCTTGTCGGGCTGTCCCACCCCCAGTTTTGCTCCCCTGTAGGTTAGAATCTAGCTACTCCTCCGCCTTAATAACACAAGGCACACACTTCTGGTGTTCCATTAACCTCTCCAGTGGCTCCTTTTTAGTCTTCTTCAAACGCTTTAGTTCTTCGACCTTCCAAGTTCCTTTTATTTTGTTATTCTACACTAGTGTTTACCAAAGAGTCTCTAAAGGGTCTCATTAAAAGTACAATTTTGCATGCCTCTCCCACCCCAAGACCTACTGAACCTTGGAGGTGAGGGCCATAAATCTGCATTTTAAATCTGCTTCCAGGTAATTTCCATTAAAAATTCAGGTTTGAGAAGTACTGTTCTACAGGCTCACTCCTGAGAGTGTTACCTCTATGACTTCGGTTACTAGCTATATCCTGATGGCATCTATCTGTTTTCAGGTCTGAACATTTCCGCATGGATATCCCACAGGAAATTCTGATTCAAAATGTTCAAAACTCGGGATGGATGTGGCTCAAATGGTTGGGCGTCCGTCTCTTATATGGAAGGACCCGGGTTCGATCCCCGGGACCTCCGGGTAAAAAAAAAAAAGTTCATAACTGAACACATTGTCCTCCAATCCTGCCATTGACCCTCCTCTTTTCTCAGAAAGAGTCTACACTATTCCCAGAGGTGGTAAAAAGCTTAAGTAAGGTGATCATTCTTATCTTCTTTCTCAGCACAAAATCAATGCCTGCAGGTTTTCTCTCCTTATCACTCTTAGCTTTACTTCTCATTACACCCAGAGGCTTCCCTTAGTTAAAACTGTTATCATCTATTGTCTAGGATTAATTGCCCTCTTGGTCCAATTCATTCTCCACAATGAAAGTTAAGAGTCATCACTAATCTGATCTCGCTACACTTATGCATAAACTTTTCAATCTCCCAAAGCCCTTGGGAGAAACAAAATCCTCCCTAATCTACTTTATTATGGCTGCAGATTTATCTTTCATTACTTCTCTCAAAAACTGCACAGCCCAATATGGTAGCCAGTAGCCACATGTGACTACTGAGCACTTGAAATGTGGCTGATCCAAATTGAGGTGGGTGGTTAAGTACAATACAAACTGGATTCCTAAGACTTAGTAACAAAAAGTAATAATAATAAACTTTCTCAATAATAACTTTACATTGATTACATGCCAAAATGATACATTTTTATATACTGGGCTAAAAATATTAATAAAATTAATTCCACTTGATTATTTTTACTTCCTTAATGTGACTACTAAACTTTTTAAAATTATGTAAGTGGTTCTCATTATACTTTTACTGGACAACACTGCTCTAGAACTTTATAATCCAGCCATACTGAAAGACTTTTTACTTCTTCGAATGTGCTTTTCTGTGCTTAAACTGCCTCCTCTTCCTGGCACCCTTTCTCCTTCTTCATCTGAATACCTCAGTCACTTGTCCTGAGGATTCAGTTTAGATATCACTATGAGGAGCTTCCCTGCCCTCTCCTTCCCAGAGCAATTCTAGTTTAAGCATACCTCCTATAGGCTCTCACATATACCTCTGCCATAGCACCTATCCTGTACTGTTCTGCACTCAACAGTTTACTTGTCTCCCCACTCCCTACACCAGGAAGTTTTCTATACTCACCAATTCCTTAATAGGAGGGACCGTGCCTTGTTCAATGTTGCATCCCCAAGATCTGGCACATTGCTTGGTGCAAAGTAGGTACTAAGTAAATACTAGGAGAAAGGCTGAGTGAAATGACTTCTCTGGACCCACAAGATGGAACAGGGCTGATAATGGTATACTTGGGAGGAGCCATGAATTCATATTTTCTTTTCATCCTTAGTCTGTCCACACCCTATCAAACACCACCCCCAACCCTTTCTCTTCTTTTGCCCCCTGTAAAATCTTAAAACTTCATCACTTAATTTGAGGAAATGATCAGAGAACAAAATGAACACAGCTTTCATCTTCTAAATATTTTTAAATTGCTTTACTGCTAGAAGTTCACTGTGAGAAAAATGACCTAGTCATTGGAAAAAAGTTTTATAACTTTTTTGAAGATCATGTCTTTGCAGGAATTTTAATGAGACCTAAAATCAAATCGTTTTCTTTATAACCCTGTAACTGTTGGCACTTACTGAGAAGTTTTGAGTACATAAAAACTTCTGGCATACTTGCATTATAATTAACATTTACCATATTACTCCCTGTTTGCAAAAAAAAAATTAGTGTACACCCAATATAAAAGCAGTAAGAACAGACGGTAACTACTTTCTTTTCTCAGTCTCATCAGATATAAATTTTATGTAGCATCCTTGGTGTTCATTCAATTTGGTTATTCTTGATATTCAGGGTTTTGTGTTTGTTTGTTTTTAATGCTTTCGGGCTTTTCATGGCACAGCCAAGATTTTTCTCTATTTGGGATTAAAATGTCTGGAGAACTTATACAAACATTAAGCCTCATCTTGATTTGAGGTACTGCTTAACTGTTTTTTTGTTGTTGGTTTGTTTTTGCTTCAACTGCCTCACCACTTCTTTACCGCTCAATATACTGTTATACCTGTCTTCAACCCTCTGCTGAAATGGCTTGCTCAAAAGTCAGTGCTGAATGGGAATAGGTCAAAGGGGCACAGGAACCAACTGAAAAAGCTTCTAATGGCCAAAGCTGGAACAAAATTTGAGCAACAAAATTAATAAATTATAATTTGGATTGTAAGTCAAACTATAAAATAAATATCCAGGAGTCCATACAGATATAAATAAATGAAAGAATAAAAAAAATCAGGGAGAAGAAACAAATCTCCCATGCAGAGAAATTACAAAGAATATATGTAGATACTCTGTTAAGGGGGAGTATAGCAACCCAACTCCTTAAGTGTGGACTGTACATAGTGAATTCCTTCCAAAGAATATAGCAAGGTAAGGGGGGAAAGCACAATTTTACAGTGGAGAAACCTAACAAACACTATGTCAGTCAGGTGATCAAGGTCAACATCAACTGTGATAAATCATGTTGATAGTATGTACCTGTATTAGTCAGCCAAAGGAGTGCTGATGCAAAGTACCAGAAGTCTTTTGCCTTTTAAAAGCAGTATTTATTTGGGGTAGAAGCTCACAGTCACAAGGCCATAAAAGTAAGTTACTTCCCTCACCAAAGTCTATTGCCACGTATTGGAGCAAGATGGCTGCCAGTCTTTGTGTGTTTAGCCTTCCTCTCCCTCCTAAGGCTCCATGGTCTCAGGCTCTTCTGATGTCAGCTGTAGGCTAGCATAAGACTCATCACTCTCCCTGGGGCTCATTTCTTCCCAGGCTCAGCTGCTCTGTTCTCTCCACAGGTCAGCCATAGACTATCAGACTTATCTCTCTTCCCAGAGCCGTGTCTATGGAGCACTCTCTCTTCCTGCATATCTGCTTCTGTGTTCTCCTTCTCGGTGAATTTACTTCTTTGTGAGAGTCTGTTTTATCAGCCCAAGGGGGCTGGGACTCGATGCTGAGTCTCACTCTAATGACGTGGTTGGATCAGAGCCCTAATCTTAACATAATTTAATCAGACATCTCAGCTGAATTTATTACAGTCAAAGGGTTATCATGCCAGAGGAACCAACCAGTTTACAAACATAATCTATATTTCTTTTTGGATTCATCAATAATATCAAACTGTTACAGTACCTTTGATATGATGTGATGAAAATGGCACTTTACTCCTGTGGTCTACCTCCCCAAACCCAAAACACCAATCTAATTATGAGAAAAATATCAGACAAATCCCAATTGGGGGACATTCTACAAAATATTGGCCAGTACTCATCAAACTGTCAAGGTCACCAAATAAACAGGAAAATTTGGGAAACTGTCACAGGCAAGAGGAACCTAAAGAGACATGACTACGGAATGTACAGTGGTAACCTGGATGGGACCTTGGAACAGAAAAAGGACATTAGGTAAAAACTAAAGAAACCTGAATAAAGTATGGACTTTAGTTAATAGTAGTATATTAATATTGCTTTATTAATTGTAATAATATGCCATATTAATGAAAGATGTTAATAATGGGGGTAACTGGGTATGGTGTATATGGGAACTCTGTGTACTATCTGTAATATTTTTCTGTAAATCTGAAATGGTTCTGAAAAAAGAAAAAAAAAATTTAAAGTCTACCTTGACTTCATACTTGCCAAATCTAATTGCCTTTTCTCAATCTTCATCCCACTTGACCTCACTATAGCACTGTAGAATAATCTTCCCCTTGTAGAAACTCCCACTTTAAACTTCTTCAATAGTATCTTCTCTTTGTCCTGTTCCTAACCCTCTTTTCAAGTATCCAATACTGGATTCTTCTTCTTCTTCCAATGGCTTAAGTGATACTTCCTAGGTTTCTCTTTGACTGTCATGTCTTAACACTTTATATTTAAGGATTTTTTCTTGGGGGGGGGGAAAAAAATATATATATATATATATAATCAGTTCCTACAGCTTCAACTATGACTATGACTTTTAGGCTGAGGGCACCCAAATCTCTACCTCTTTGTCTTGTCTATCTTTAAAGGCCAGACTGTATTTCCAGCTGCCTACTGGAAATCACTACCTACAGACCTTCAGGGTTCTTAAGCTTAGCACATCCTTTCTTTTATCCCCAAATCCTGTGGCTCCTGTTGTGTCCCCTATCATAATTAAGTAAGAGCATTATAATTTCCACAGTCATCTATTAAGACCCTTGCATATACCCATGACTGCTTTCTTTTTACCACATTATCCTCTCTGATCTCACACAAATTTTGTTTGACTATTTCTAGTTGCTCCCTTGACTGCCACTGCATTAGTGTTCTTGAATGTCTACCAATCCTTCATTCAAAACAGCCTTGGCTGACTTTAGAACCTGGAGGGGTGCCCAGGTACAGCAGAGACCTCCAGTACTGGTATAGGACACAGGTATGGGATGTCACTGGTTTGTGCTCCCTGGGAAAGAAACAAAACACCCACAGCTTATGACTAAGACCACCATTGCTATTAAGGGTGAGACCAGAGACAGATTAAGCTCCAAGGGGCATGAAAGGAGATAAACCTTTCAACTAACTGCCTCTGTCTACTTTCTGTGTGTGGTTTTTAAAGAAAGCTTGTTCCTATAACTTTGTAGCCCTGGGGCATTTCAGTAAGAGGTCTCTGTTGCTGATACCTCCCAAAAGGGAGGTCACAAATGGCTGAGAGTCACATGGCCTCTGGAAAAATTCAATTTCACCTTAACTTTGGCAAAATCATTGTTATCTAATCAAGCCATTACCCACTCCACCACCCTACCCCACCCCACCCCTTTTCCTTGTTAATAAAATCCTGATTTTATTGAGACAGCAGAAAAATCATGTACTCAGTAGAGGTTGAAGCCAAACACCCAATGGTAAATCTTTTCTTAGTCTAAACCAAGTGGTTCTCAGGAACTCTTCACATTCTTAAATATTATTAAGACATTTGAGAAGTGGGGTATAACAGAAGACATGTATTCCCATATCTATTTCAAAATTCAATCTTTTCTTTTGGTTGAAGTATATTAAGAAAATCCAACCTCATACAAATATGTAGTTAGAAAAGGAGAAATACTTTAATAATCTTTTCAGATAATTTTGGATATTCTTCTTTGATAACACACCAAAACTCAAAAAGCCATAATTTCTTGTAGTTATAATGTAAAATCTGAAAACATATCAATGAACTTTTGCACTCTATTACACTTAGACATTTTGATCTGTTTTGCTCTTTGAATGCATCTTTTATCCATGCATGATTTTGTAACATCATATTTTGGTCATTTAAAAAATATTGGTTCACAAAGTCATGCCGATCTTTCAAATGCTGAAACATTTTACTATATCGTATCAAAAAATCACTTGTTACCATCACCACTTACTTCATCAGAAAGATCTTTAAGTATTGGGAAACTGTAAAGCTCACAGTGGTGGATACAAGTTACTTAACATTCTAATTTTTACCTGAAAGCTTGAATTGTATCATTGGCAACAAATACTGTTAGTTGTTTTCCTTGAAATGACAGGCTCACATCGTTCATTTTCAAGAAAATGTCTGCAAAACTCCAACTCTGAATCACCATATTTTGTTTGTCAATCTTAAAAAAAAAATTAAAACTTCCATGGGAAAAAAAACTGCCCTTTCAGCTCAAAACTCAAATAATTGCCCAAGTGCTACTGAGATAACTAAAGCACTTCAGCACGCAGAACTGTTCATGGGTTCTTACCATTTCATCACATAGAATATTGAAAAGACATATACCAAAGTTCAAGTTTAATAAAATTAGTAATTTCTACTGTTTCATCAATAGTATTCTTAATTAAAATTGGCTTGCAAAAAATAACAGCAAATTTTGAAGACCTAGCCCCTGCTAGAAACAATGACTACTAGAACATTTTGGTGCCACTGCCTTGATTTGTGTGAAAGTACCAGCTGTATTACCCACCATTGTGCTGTATAGTCATTGCAGATAGCAACAGAATGAAAAAGGCAAATGACATCTTAGAATTATTAAGGAATTCTCTGAAAAGATCTCAGGACTTCCAGGTTCCATGGATTACTGCTGACTTAGCATATGATATTCCATTTTACTTACCAATTATTAGTTTTGCAATAGGTATACGACATAATTTTGGCCAGTAAGTCAAAGGGGCCTGTAGTAGGTTGAATGATGCACCCCAGAAAAGAGAAAGGAGAGAATACCACCATGTGACTGAAAAGCCAAGGAATCCCAAGGATCTTGGACCAGCCAAAAGATACCTACGGGAGAGGAAAAAAGACTTGCGGCCTCTGAAACCACTGAGCCAATAAATTCCTGTTGTTAGGTCAAATCATGTGTGGTATTTGTCCTGGAAACTAAGACAGGGCCTCTGGGAAAAGTCTTCCTTTTAATAAGACTTCTGCTTCCTTTTAATATGGAAGCAGAAATCTCCCTTTTCTGCTTCTGTACTTTGTCATCTACATGAGAAGCCTAGAAATAACTTGCCCAAGAGAACAAATAACACACTGAATTTGAGAACATATAAAGATGAAAAACACCTGGGCAACTGATGTCATTGTTGAATTCTTGAATTATCCAATTCTGGAACTGCCTTATTGCTAGAATTCTTGTTAGGTGAAACAATAATTTTCCTTAGTGCTTAAGTGACTTTTAGATAGATTTTCTGTTCCTTAAAGTGGAAAGCATCATTACTCATATATATTCTTACACTTCCTGTCAATCCATCACTATTTGAGACCCCAAGGGCCTGGTCACAAATTTGACACAGTCCAGACTCCCTAAAATGGGCAAGCAAAACAAAATGATTACAAGCCATTTAACAGAGCACAGTAGCTGGAAGGAGGCAGACCAAGTTGAACAAACTAGAACAGGTGGCTTATATGAAGGCAAATCTAATGAAAGAAACAAAATTAAATTTTAATAAAAATATGAGAACCCTTAAGGGGATGAAAATACAGCACCAAAAATTCGGGGACAAAAACATTATAGGATTATAATTAGGATTAGAAAGTAACCAGGTGTTCAGAGTCAAAACACCTGGAATATATCCAAGTATCAAGAAATCAAACCACAGATTATATAGGCCAATAGGAAAGCACTCACTATTCTATATTAACAGAACATATGTTCTAACACTGAAGTTAGAGATGTAGTTATGAGTAAAAGAAATAAAATGTGTGTACATATACACCTATACACACATATTTGTATATTGTCAGTTTACAGTAGAATTCCTTTCAAAATAATATAGTCCTATCTTTTGATATCTACATATTGGTTTGAGGATTTCTAATCCCTGAATTTTTTTTTTTTTTTTTTTAGGTACCGGGGCCGGGGATTGAATCTTTGACATTGTATGGGGGATGACAGCACTCAACCACTGAGCCACATCAGCTCCCCTGATTTATTTTAAATCTTTGAATATTACACTGTGAGATCCAGAAGGGGAAATGCTTAAATCAGAGAAACAAATTGATATTGTAGATAGAAAAACATACTTTTTTTTTTTTTAGCTCTCCTATGCACTTATTCTCTGTGTGTCAATGGAGAAGCAGGAATATTTCACAGCTCTTTGTGCCTTGAAAGCTCCAAGTTCCTGTCTCTGTAAGAATCTAGTCACTGTACAAAGAACAGTTTTCAGAAAATAATAATCTCTCTCTGTAAAGGCAACTTTTAACTCCTTTAATGTATAATAATTCTAAAATTAATATAAATGATATAAAGAAATGTTTGCAGCTCAAGCAGAAAATATCATTGAGTTACTTACATACTTTAATTTGGACTAGATCTGAAATGAGTAGACATTACCATAATCTACATCTAATATTTTAGAGGTTTCAAAATAGAGAAGTACAGTACCTTTAAAGTATCACCAGATGAAAAAAACAAATTGGCAGGTAGAAATGGAACTAAGACTTGAACAGAAATGGCTGAGACTATGAATCTTAACTTGTATTAGGAGAACAAGTACTACAAAAGTAGAAAAGGAAGTGAAATGAGAGCTGAGGACCTTTCTTTGTGTTTGACATTACTACTCAAATTCAACTTCAACAGAAAATTTTGGTAAGAACAAAGACCACTGAACTACTTTGGGAATAGCTTTTCTCAAATAGAAAACACAGTGACATTTTTCTTCTCTAATATCAGAACAAATATGGATTATGCAGATCTCTAAAATCCTCGAAGAGAAGAGCCTCAGCATGACGATTATGTTACTCAAGTTAAGCATGGCAGCCATGATACAGTTGCAGCAGCTTCTGTAACTATTCCCTTTATTAAGATATTCGTATATTGTATACTTACTTAAATTTTCCCTCCTTTATCATAAATAAAAGCAAAAACAACTCTGTTTCCTACATCATAGTTTATTAACATTGATCAATATATCCATAAAACTTTGCATTGCTTTCTGCCTTAGGATGGAGTAAAATTGACCTTCTGGTAGTGATGTCAATACTTTTCCCCCACATCCCTGATGCAAATGGGCTTAGATATAACGACAAATATTCCTTTTTTTTTTTAAAGGAGGTTCCAGGGATTGAACCTGGGACCTTGTACATGCAAAGCAGCCACTCAACCACTGAGCTATACTGACTCTGCCGATAAATATTCTTAATCACAAATTGAGATTGTTTTCAGAGGATATTTTTGGGCATAACTTCAAATGAAAATTCAGTAAGGGTTAATATATTTCCATTGAAGTATTAACAGAAAACAAATAAGGTATCAGCAACTTTTAAATAAATTATGATTGAATGAATTTAATTCCAATTACATTGAATAATTTGGTTAGGATTTTTTTTGTAAGGTTTTGCTATTTGTTTTATTATTTTTGGCAAGGATTTTTTCAAAAGAAATAAATTATTTAAAATTTGAAGTAATATGGTATTTTAGGGGTATTATAAAAATGTCTTTACATTTTCTTAAGCAGCTGTATAGCTTGGGGCTACAATATATTTGATGTTTTAATTTGAGGTTAAATTTTTTAAATTGGAGATTCAATTTGGCATTTTAAACACACAGATTTTGAGTGAAATAACTAGTTTAATTCTGCCAGTAATGATGTGAAAATCTTTCTTCTCTGAAATGTCCCTCTCAGTTAGGTACCACAGAGAAAAGTTAATTTTGAGTTATTGGCAGCCTTATTAGCCATCAAAAAGGGGTTTTGCTGAGTCGTATATAAATACAAAGCACTTGCCATGCATACACTCGAATATATTGAGTGAAAGAGTCTCCTGCAGTAATCCTAGATGGACATGCTTAGTGTGTGGCTCCATAGCCACAGTTGTATCCTGGCATAGACACTAAATCTATATTCACTGGGGCTCTTGCAGTAATCTAAGTGAAAGATGCTGAGGTACAAGTTGTGTAAGCAAGAGTAGACAGATTTGAGGTACAGTTAAGAGGTAGAATTGACAAGACTTAGCTATAAACTGGTTAAGAGGCAGGGTGGGATGGATAGGGGATCAAGGATAACCCTTGGGTTTCAGATATGAACAACTATATGGGTGTGTATTAGTCAGCCAAAGGGAGTGCTGATGCAAAGTGCCAGAACTTTGTTGGCTTTTATAAAGGGTATTTATTTGGGATAGACGCTTACAGTCACAAGGCCCGAAAGAGTCCAACTTAAGGTACCATAAGAGGTACTTTCTCACCCAGTCTGTTGCTATGTGTTGACGCAAGATGGCTGCCGATATCTGCAAGGGTTCAGCCTTCCTATTTCCTCTTAGGCTCTGTGGGCCCAGCTTCTCCTGCTCTCAACCGTAGGCTGGCATAGGGCTCATCTCTCTCCCCAGGGCATGTTTCTCTCCAGGCTAAGCTGCTCTGGTCTCTCCTCAAGGTCAGCTGTAGATTATCAGGCTCATCTCTCTTGCTGGGGCTTCTGCCTTGTCGAATGAGCTGTCTCTATTTTTCTGTGTTCTTCTCCTGTGTATCTACTTCCCTGTCTTTGATTGAGCATCCAAATATATAGCCCACGGGGGTGGGGGGGGGCAGCGGGGACTCAAACCTAGTCGCCCTAATGACGTGGTCAAATAAAAGCCCTAATCTTGATTTAATAAAGTAAAGGTGAAACCTCTGAATCTAATACAATCTAATACACCCAGAGGAACAAATCAGTTTACAAACACAATCCAATATCTGTTTTTGGAATTCATAAACAATACCAAACTGCTACAGGGTGAAATTATCTTTTTCCAAGAGGAAGAAGAATAAAAGAGGTATAGATTTGTGGTTGGAGTGGGGGATGAAGTCTTAATAGTTTGAAATATTTTAAGTGTGAGATATCTGAGAGACATCTCAGTGTAAATGTCAAACAGATAATGGAATAAACAGGTCAAGTTCCAAAGAGACATCAGAGTCAGATGATCAGTTTGGTAGTTGTCAGAGTTTAAATGGTATTTGAAACTACAGGATTGGATAAGATTGCTCAAGAATAACTGGGTAGCATGTAAAGAAGGTCCAAGAGCTCTGCCTGGAAAACTTTAGGAGTCATCCCACCCTATTTTTAGCAGGCTAATTTCTCATAGGCAGACCCCCTCTCTCATATGCTCACTCATCCTTTTTCTTCAAAGTGTTTTGTCACAATTTTTAATTAATTATTTGTGATTATTTGTATTCTATGATTGTCTCCACTATAATGTGTATTTTATGAGGGCAAAAGCCACCTGTTTTGTTCTGTATCTTCAGTGCTTAGCCCAGTGCCTGGCATATAATAAATACTAAGAACTAATTAATGAATTAAAATGGATGTGAATATTGGTCGAATGTAAGACGAGCCTACTAAGTTAACAATTGTTTATATATAAAAATTTAAGATGGTAGTCAATTATCATTTATCTTGAACTTTGCTATGGGGAGAGTAAATTAAATAGCAAAGGATCTAGCATTTTAGTGCACTGTTTCACTCTTCATGGAAGGTATGTGATATACAAATGTTGATGGAGAACTTTATATTTTCAAAATACAAAAAATTCATCACTGGTGTCATGGTCTGTTGATGGACCCAGGTCACATTTGGCACCACATTCCTTTTTAAAGGGCTTTTCAAAGGAATTGAAGGGTCACTTGTATTTGATGCTACAAATCTCTCTGTATTGAAGAGAGGAAGCCAGTTTCATGGAATTCTTGCTGGATCACCTTGCTTTGGGGGCTGTGGCAGTTTGGTATTTATGAATTCCAAAAATAGATATTGGATATGCTTGTAAACTGGTCTGTTCCTCTAGGTGTATTAGATAGTATTAAATTCAGATGTTCCACTTTTACTGGATTAAATAATGATTAAGGCTTTGATTGGGTCACTTCAGTAGGATGTTGTGTCCCCACCCCCTTGGTGGGCGAGGACTCACAGAGAAAACACACGGCAGAGGAGAGAGTTGGAGTTTTTTGATGCTGGAGACCCGGGAAGTAAACACACAGGAGAAGAACACAGAGGAATAGAGACAGCACGATAGACATGGCAGAGGCCCCAGGAAGACAGAGAATCTGATAGTCTGCAGCTGACCTTGTGGAGAGAGCACAGCTGCTGAGCCTGGAGAGAAAGGAGCCCCAGGAGAGAGATGAGACTTACCCCAGCCTACAGCTAATACTGGAAGAAGTTGGGACTATGGAGCCTTAAGAGAAAGAGGAAGGCTGAACCCTCGCAGACATCGGCAGCCATCTTGCTCCAACAGGTGGTAACAGACTTTGGTGAGGGAAGTAACTCACACTTTATGGCCTGGTAACTGTAAGCTTCTACCCCAATTAAATACCCTTTATAAAGGCCAACAGATTTCTGGTGTTTTGCATCAGCACCCCTTTGGCTGACTAATACAGGGGCTTACACTTACTCACAGGCCCACAGAGTAATGCATTTTCCTCAAATAGTGACTCTGGAGTTTGAGCATAGCGTCTGAATGACAAGACATACTGTACTAAATCAGGGTATTTATCTTGGTCCACTTTTTCATAAGAGTTCACGGTTTTCTTCTGGTCACATGAATAGGAGGAAGTAGAGAAACCCACACAGGGGGTTGGTTCTACTGAAAACCCATTTGAACATCTGAGCTGCCTGCAAATGATCTGAAAAGCCTTCATTTTTATATATAAATATTTTTAGTGGCCACTTCCCTCCAGTCTGTTTGCAACGTCGAAGACCTTTTATTTTTTGGTGTTAGATACCAGACGTGTTAGTAATTGGAACTTCCAAGTGAATGCTGTATCAGAATTGAATTAAACTTTTCCAACATATTTGGACAAAGTCAATTTCCAAGTAATATTCTCATCACTACTAGAAGGACCAGCACTTCCCTTGCTATAGCAGCCACGACAGTGCCATAATTATAACAATTAGCAATTAATCTATTTACTAGGTTCTTTGCCAACTATTCTGTATGGTTATCCTCATTTAATCCTCACACCCTCTGAAGTGGGTACAAAAAAAAAATCATCAAGTGTACAATTGTTCTATCATTAGCTCCCGAAGTAGAGGGAGCATATCTTATTCACCTACATCTCCTTCACTAAAGTTATGATGGATAGACCGTAAATGTTTATTGATTCAATATATGTTTTAATTATAACATAAAAACATTTACTTATATGTTTTAATTATAACTCTGGTAAACAAGGTGGAAACGACATTGATTTTGCTGCCACTATCTTACTCAAAGTACCCATCTTTGTAAATGTTCTTTATACCAGAAGTCCAATTCTAAAATTTACTTAAACATCTCTTTACAGAGAGATTTCTTCCACAAAGGACTTGTACACACAGCAGACAATACCAGAAGTGGGAAGTATGCAAAGTTTAATATTGACAACCATCTGCTGCCATCTTTGGCATTCCTTTTCCTCTCCAACCGGTGGATTTATGTTGCCCCTCAGTCTTTAGAGATTCCCAGTGCAACATCCAGCCATTTGGTATACTATGTGATCTCCCTCAGATTTACCCCTCTTGTTTCCAATTCCTTCCCAATCTCCTTTCCTGTTGTACAAGGAAATGTGTAGCAGTGGGTTCATAAATTATTCTAAAATTCATAGCATGCTAGAACTGGCAGGTCCTTAAAAGTCTGTCTTCCTCATTTTTCAACTACTAGGTAATTATATTACCTTCAGGGTTATGTTAATTTGGATCATAAAAATGCCCTTAGGGTGTGCTGCTAATGGTGGCAAGCTGGTGCTACTAAAGTCACATCACTGGCCCTCTGGTACATAGAATGGCATAAATTGGGCACTAATTTAAATGAGTGTCTTCATAGTTTACTCCATTTTAAAATGGGAGAACAGATTATCATAGAAGCTGCTGCTTTTTAGTTTAAATCACTGAGGTGGGCATGAGTCATCTAGGGAGGTTTTTGTTTTAATGCAGATTTCTAGACCTACTGTATCAAAATATTCAGAGAAATGGCTCAGGAATAAAGTATCCAGAGTCATATAGCAAATTGGAACTGACGTATATTGCTTAAAAACTCTCGACTTAGATCACTTCTAAGATGATGGTCGTCTATTCTTAATTTAATACGGTAAAGTAATATCTTAAAATATAATTTTTAGGCAAATCTTTGAGCTGTTGAGAATTTACTGATGCATCATCAACATATATATTTTCCCTTAGAAAAACAGATTAATACTTGGAGTTGAAAAACAGCCAAGGGGCATGGGGAGACATTTATGTCAAGGAGAGAGACTGTATCTCCAGGCCACAGCTGTTGAACCGTTTTCTTGTCAATAAAACTTGCCAGCCAGTTTCTAAGCTGGGGATACAGATGAGTGACTCTATATGGTAAAGTGTTTTTGGGAAAATTTGCTCAGGAAAATCCATGCCCAATGATGATACTTTCCCTGACATCCTCCTCACTCTTGCCTATACCTTACACAGTTACACAGTTACTCTCCAACTAACGTTTTCTAACTTCAGTCTATGCTCCTTGACTAGAATCCCAAAATCCTCCCTAAAATCTAGAGAACTGGTTTGTTTGTTTGTTTCTTTGTTTGTTTTTTAAAGGGAGCTCCTCTATTTTCATTTGCATGGAATTAAAGAAGTTTTGTTTATTTGGTTTGACTTTTTTTTTAACTATATAAATTAGTAACCTATATTGTGTGACCAGGAAATAAAGTACTTGTGTTATTTTCTCTTTTATATGTTAAATTAAAATCCCCCTCAAAACTTTAGGAAAAAATCCAGGAACAAAGAACAGGAAACTTGGAAAGTAGCCCTACCATATAGTCAGATCATCAAGTCAGAACTGGATTCACTGCTATCAGAGTCCCCTTATCTGGTTCTGATACTTTCTTATACCAAGGAGAGTCTGTTGAATTTTAGGGTTTCTGATCTTATGACTGCTAACTCCAGGGAGAAAATTAAGAGTACAGAGGAAAATCTCAAAGGTTTTTTAAATCTTCTCAAGATCAGGAAGACAAAACCCACTTTAGAATGTTTAGAGGCTGAACCTCTGAAAGATTGTGATTCCTCGTATGTTGTTCAGAGAGATTCACTACTAAGCTATAAAGCAAAATGTGAAACTTAAATGGACACTTTAATTGGGAGTTTTTCTCCAGATATATTTTTGGTTTTAAAATCAATGAGTTTATCATTGCTGAACCTTCTTCAATTTTTTTTGTGCCCCTGCTTTTGCTGGTACCCATGAAGCAATCCAGATAGGGAAAGACCTTGTCTTGGACCTGCATCTTCCTCACCAGTCTCCCACCACAATAGGTAAATGAAAAATGAATTGGGGATGGTAATGGACGGTGGCAAAGAGGTACTTCTGCTATAACTGGCTGGTTAGGGCAAATTCAGTCTCAAAGTTTTAAATCTTTAATATTTTCCTGAGCAAAATCTGTGAATACTTTCAAATTATTTTATCAGCACCTTTTCAAATTACTTTTTTGAAGTATGCTAATTTATGAGAACAACTTTCATGCTTCCCTCACCCCTTCCCACACTGACTACGAGGACAGGCAATCACCGCACTTACATCTCTAATACTTTAAAATTACAGGCCTTCGTCTACATATATATAGCTACAGGTGAAGGGGTCACCGAATTCTGACTGGTGGGTGAGCGCTCTCCTTTATTTCTTTCCTGAGTACAGATTTTCAGGAAATGTCAAAGTCTTTATTTTAAAATTTGAATCCTTGGTTTAATTTTTCCTAATCTATATATATGAGGGTTTTTTTGTTTGTTTCTTGTTTTACTAACACTTGATCAAAACATCTTTACTTTGATGGAAGAGTTTGCAACGTTACAAGTATATTCCAAATGTTTTCAGGCTCTTTCATTTTCAAAAGATGAAAAAGCAAGTTGCTGAGAAAAAGAATAATATAAATAAAAGTATATAATACAGTGTGTTCATTTTGCCCCATCTAAAAATTTCACAATAAGCAGTTTTATAAAGACAAATGTGTTTTCTTTTCTGGGCCAAGTTTCTATTTGAGAGGTAAAGCATGCAATTAATAGGTTGCCTCAAACTTTAGTTATACAGCCAAAATAAAAATTACCCTCCTTAAGACTCTGTATGTGTAGCATAGTGGTCATTTGCGTCATAGTATTTGGTTAAATATAGCCTTTCATGTTTAAGAAATATATACCAAGCCAAAAAGACATACTTTCTTCTAATACAATAAGATATCATTAATAAACAATTGATTTGCAATAAATTATATAACACTGGGTAAGGCTAAAGTGGCAAAAGGCAAGGAGACTCTATCCTTATAAAAACTTAAAAGGTCACCAAGGAATTTTAAAATAAACCTTAAACAGAGGCATTAATATTTAAAGATTACAATTTACACAGAAAACACATGCCCTGTGAAATGTGGTAGAAGAGGCCACTTCCTGAATAAAACGGACCATTTTATTAAATGGATCTCAAGTTCTACTTTAATGTGACATCATTCATTTACATACAAACCTTCACTCTTATTTTCCTCCTACATTTTACAACCACATTTCCTGGCAGAGCTGACTTAGCCTACGGCATATTGCTTGGTCACATGGCCTGTGTGATCTCCTCTATTGTCTTTTCTGCTCATTCCTCAAGCCCCCACATAAATGATGTCCAAACTCTTTGGTTTTTATTCACAAGTCACTTTATCACATTCATCACAATTTCTCTTTCAAACATTTGAGTTCTCTTTCAGCTCGGTGATAAAAATCACCCTTACTTATGTCTGGAGTATGTGGCGGGCCAGTTACAGTTCTAGTATTGTCATCTTACTGCTATTAACCTGTGGCCTTAAATGGAAATGTTTACTTTAGTAGGTCTACTTAATCCAAAACACAACTGGAAATGTTGGAATACTTGAAATTATCCTAAGGGTAAATTCTAAGCCATTCATTTTCTTAAAAAGTTCAATGATAGGCATGAGAGCAAGAAGCAATGTGATATAATGAAAAGGGTACAGATTTAGAGCCAGACAGATTTGAATTAAATCCCAGTACCACTGTTTACTAAGTAAAGGAAATTATTTAACTATCCACGCCTTAGTCTCTTCATCTGCAAAATATTCCTTACTTTACAGAGTGCTTATGAAGATTTAATAGGATAATGTGTATAAAGAATCTAGCACATTGTCCTAAACACGGTAAATTGATAAGTGGATTTATTAGTATCATAGCTACTAATAAATCCTCTCCCCCCACCTCTTTTTTTTTTTTTTAGGTACCAGGGACTGGAGATTGAACCCGGGACCTTGTATGTGGGAAGCCGGTGCTGAACCACTGAGCCACGTCAGCTCCCCTGAGTTGGCTTTTTTGTTTGTTTTGCTTGTTGTCTGTTTTTTTATTTTTTAGGAGGCACCAGGAACTGAACCGAACCTGAGACCTCCCATGTGGGAAGCAGGCACTCAACTGCTTGAGCCACATCCACTCCTCTCCCCACACCTCTTTACCTCTTCTGCTCCCAAAGAATCCTCAAATTCTGCCTGTTCAGGTACAGCTACAAAAGCTGCCCATTAACCCTTATGTTTCCAAGTCAAACTCTGTTCCAATACTTGGTCATTTTATACCTTAACTACTAGTTTTAGTTTGGTAAAGACCGCCAATGCAATGTACCAGAAATGGGTTGGCTTTTACAATGGGAATTTATTAGGTTAAAACCTTACAGTTCTGAGGCTGTGAAATGTCCAATTCAAGGCATCTTCAGAGATGCTGACTCACCAAGTTGCAGCTGTGGGCAATCAGGCATATGGTAACATCATCTAAAGATGCTTTCTCTCCTAGCTCAGCTGTGGGTGATCAGGCACATGGAAGGGCAGAATGGCATCTATACTGGTCTCTGCTTTCTCCTCCAGGCTGTGGGTGATCAGGCATATGGCTCATCTCTCCTCTCTCCTCTGGGCCTCACCTTTTTCAGGCTCTTGGGGACTCCTTTCTGTGCCTCTGTGCTTAGCTGATTCCAGCCTCCAGCTTCCAGGACTTCTCTCTCAGCCTCTCAGTGTTTCTGTCTCTGCAGCTTTTTTCTGTGTGTCTGGGACTTTTTAGACCTCCATTTATGAAGTACTCCTGTAAGAGGATTAAGGCCCACCCTGGGTCCCTCAATCTAATAAAAGACCCTTAACTGAAGCAATCTAATCAAAAGTGTTCTTATAAAAAGGTGCCTTAACTGAATCTTACCAAAAGGTCCTTTCTACAATGGGTTTTTCAGCACAGGAATGGGTTTGCTTAAAGAATAGAATTTTCTGGGGTCCACAAAAGACTCAAACCAGGACACTACTACAAATTTATTCTTGCTGGTTTACACAACTTTGAACTGAAATTTTTTACAAATAAAATTATCTTTTCCAAGAGTGTTGGCTAGGTCACTTTTCTCCTTAATCCTACCTGCTGCTGCTGCCAGCTCCTCCATCTGGAGGATTGGGCCACGTGATGTGAGATGCTCCAAAGTCTTTGGGGCTAATAATAACAGGAGAAAATGACCCCCTATCCTACTGGTAGCTTCTAAATCAGTGTATTGACTTTTACAAAACTATAACGGCCCTTTGCCCCTGGGCTAAGCTCAGTACCAAAAAAGCAAACTATGTTCAGAGAAATAAAAAAACCTCACAATCCATATGGTAATCCATTTGAAATTCTAAATAGGCCTTTAAAAGAAGTTCAGCTGATTTCCAAACATGTCATCTTATAGTAGCTCTTTTCCAAGGATGTTGTATTATTAAATATTCAGAAATAAATGGTATATGACATAGATGACATAGACTACTTAAATTATGTATATTCTAATTTTGCCTGTCAAATAATAGCTGGAAAAATGTGCTTAATAAATATTTCTTCACTTAAGCAGCTCTGAAAATTCTAATACACTAATTAAGCTAGTTTTTTATTAATCTGAATTTCGAAGCTTACTGTTTGCACTTAGTTCCCTGAAGGATATTAACCAGACCTTCTCAGCTTTGCTTACAGGAATAAGATAACATCTCAAAGCTAAACCAAACAGAACGGTGTCAGGAGCACCTTATAACCCAATAAATCTGTAACTTTTCTCAGAAACAAAAAGCTTGATATTCTTGAGTGGTTGGCACAACAATATCTAAACTGTGGTTTATTAGCTGCTGAAACCAAGGACAAGTTGAACATGCTTGAGACAACACAGGACTGAGAAATTGCACATACCCTCATCACAAGGCCCCTCAAATAACTTGTTTTTCTTCTCCCCTACCCCTCTCCTTTGCCGATAAAAACCCTAGTCCCATTCTCACTTTGAACTGGTTTGGGGAAGAGTCCCCCAATTCCTGCACTCACAATAAATCACCTTCTCACTGAGAGACATGTTTCTCCTTTGTGGCTCTGGTAGGCCCTTCTATTGGAAATAGCGATGCCTAAGGTAATACTAGCAATTAAAATAAATCACCATCTATCACTCCAATTAGAACCATCATTAAGTATCATCCTGTCTCATTTACTTGTGCCAGTCAGACAGCAGATAGTCAAAAGGTAATCAGAAGGTAATCCCAATGAATAAATTACACTTTGAATGAATTTGATAGAAATTAAAATTACAGACTTTTCTATGTTCTATTTGAAAAATGTTAGCTCTTACATCTTGATCCCTCTACTTATTTTTGTAGCAGGAACTCTCCAGTACCCTGTGCGGATCTCTGAGTTACCAGAGTCAGGCAGGGATATGGGAGGAAACATGTAAAGGATCCAGGAAACGAGGCGATGGCCAAAGACAGGTTTTCAATAAGGTAGATTTTAGAGGGCTGAGCTGCTAGTTTTTCTGTGTGTGATACATAGCACACTCAGTAAGTTTGGGATACATATCTTTTTTCTGTTTTGTTCACTCTTGTATCCCTACCACCTAAAATAATGTCTCATGTAAATTGTTCAAAAACATTTATTAAATTAATAAATGGCTTTTGAAGGGGAGCGGACCTTCTAGAATGAGAATCTCATAGCAGCAACTTGCACAACATTTGTTGTGGATTTTTGCTGCCAGGGAGCAAGAACATCCATCCATCTTAAAATATAGAGTGCTTGCTAAGTAGAGGATTTCCTACATAACTTCGTTCAGACCGATTCAGACAGAAAGTTTCATAAGTTCTGGGCAACTGGAACTATTAAATTTAACTCTAATCTCGTATTTAACCTTCATCACAGGAAGTTTTGCTCCATATCTCAGGCATATTAATTGACCATTTAATGCCTTCTTTTGTTCTGAACT
>JAQZBX010002347.1:0-72936 GCA_029593785.1 Cabassous unicinctus | reverse complement strand
TTTCAAGGTAGTTACTGATTTCTTTTGCAATTTCCTCCTTGTCCCACTGCTTGTCTAAGAGTGTGTTGTTTAGCTTCCATATCTTTGTGCCTAATCTGGTTCTCTGGCCCTTACTGATTTCCAGCTTCATTCCACTGTGGTCAGAGAAATTACTTTGTATAATTTCAATCTTTCTGAATTCATTGAGAGTTGTTCTGTGGCCTAGCATGTAGTCTTTCTTGGAGAATGACCCATGTACACTTGAGAAGAATGTATATCCCACTGTATTTGGGTTCAGTGTTCTGTATATGTCTATTAGGTCCAGATCCTCTAATGCATTATTCAAAGCCTTTGTTTCTTTATTGATTCTCTGTCAAGATGTTCTGTCTAATGGTGATAATGGTGTATTAAAGTCCCCCACTATAATTGTAGAGACATCTATTTCTCCACTTAATTTTTCCAGTGTTTGCCTCATGTATTTTGAGGTTCCCTGATTAGGTGCATAAATATTTATGATTGTTCTTTCTTCTTGAAAGTTTATCCCCCTTCTATTAATATCTATTAGTATCTGTCTTTCTCTTACAATTGTTTTGTATTTAAAGTCTATTTTGTCTGATATTAGTATAGCTACTCCCACCCTTTTTGGTTATTGTTTGCTTGTAAAATTGTTTTCCAACCACTCACTTTCGCCTCCTTGTATCTCTGGGTCTAAGGTGGGTTTCTTGTAGACAGCATATAGATGGGTCATATTTCCTTATCCAGTCTGCTAGTCTGTGTCTCTTGACTGCTGAGTTTAGTTCATTAACATTCAATGTTATTATTGTCATGGAATTACTTAGATTAACCATATTTTCTTTGGGTTTATTTATGTCATGTATTGTTTTTATTGCTCTTTTTGTATTTTTAGTCATTCTTACACTCTTCTCCAACTCTCTCTGTCCTGTTTTTTCATTTCAACCTGCATAACTGCCTTTAGTATTTCTTGAAGTGCAGGTTTCTTATTAATATACTCTTAGATTCTGTTTGTCTGTGACTATTTTGAACTCTCCCTCAATTTTTAAATGCCATTTTTGCTGGATAGAGAATTCTTGGTTGGAATTATTTTTCTTTAGTACCTTAACTATGTCATACCACTGCCTTCTTGCCTCCATTGTTTTGGATGAGAAATCTGCACTTAATCTTATTGAGCTTCCCTTGTATGTGATGGTTCTCTTTTCTCTTGTTTCTTTCAGTATTCTCTTTGTCTTGAGTATTGGACAATTTGACAAGTACATATTCTTGGAATAGGCCTGTTGGGATTTATACTGTTTGGCATGTGCTGCACTTTTTGGATATATACATCCATCTCCTTCAATAGGGTTGGGAAGTTTTCAACCATTATTTACTCCAATACTCCAGCTGTCGCCTTTCCCTTCTCTTCTCCCTCTGGGATGCCTATAATGCATATGTTTGTGCATTTCATGTTGTCCTTCAAGTCCCTGAGTCCCTGCTGGATTTTTTTCCATCTTTTTATCTATCTGTTGTATTATCTGTTTGATTTCAGATGTACTGTCTTCCAGATTGCTAATTCTTTCCTCTGTCTGTTCAAATACTTCCATTGTATTTTTGATTTCTTAGATTGTGCCACTCATTACCATCATATCTGTTCTATTTTTATGTAGGTTTACAGTTTCTTCAGTATGTTCTCCCAGTGTCTTCTTAATATCCTTAATATCTTCCTTCACTTCATTAAATTGATTCACCATATTTGTTTGGACACCTCTGATTAGCTGTTCCATTTTCTGAATCTCCTCTTAGTTTTTAGTTTGTTCATTGGACTTCGCCATGTCTTCATGTTTCTTAGTGTGGCTTGTATATATTTTTTGGTATCTAGTCATCTGTTTATCTTGGTGTGTTTATTCAGTTGATGGGCTTCTCTCTCTGCCCTATGGTTTTATTTTGTTGTTTTTGAAAGTGATAAGGTTTCACTTTGACATTTTGTTACTCTTATTCTATTTCCTTGCCATTGTCTATGTTCCCTTGGGATAAAAAATCAAAAAACAAAACATTAGTACCAGAGAAATAGGAAGAGATAGGAAGACAGAATGAATAATAGTAGTGATAGTAGTAAAAGGTAGGAGAAGGACCATACAAGATGTAGGCAATTGAATAATTGACCCAAGTAGAGAAGAATAAGATTAGAAAAGTGGAAAGAAGCAATGAAACATGAAACTGAATGGAAAAAATATAGAATGAATTAAAAGTCCAGAATGTTGAGAATAGGGGAAAAGAAAAAGTAGAAAAGAGAAAGAAAGTAAGAAAAAAAATTTTAAAGAGAAAATAAAACACTGAGAAAGTAGGAGAGAGAGAGAAAGGAGTACAAGAAAACTTGAAGATCAAGCCCAAAGAGATGGAATGAAAGAACAAGAAGAGGAAAGAAAATATAAGGATGAAGGAGGGAAAAGATATAGCGTAGGTAGAGAAAATTGGGAATCAAAAAAAAAGAGAGAAAAAAATAACAGACAAGCAAAGAAACAAAGTAAGGGGAGATACAATAATAAGAAATCCAAACAGGAGCTACTTGGGTTTTTTTTTGTTGTTGTTTGTTTGTTTGTTTAAAATAAAAAAGAAAAAGAAGAAAAGGAAGAAGGCAGGAAAAGGATCAAAAAGCCAAGAAAAACATAGAAAATCAGCCTTTTCTCTTGGACCCTAGTGATCTTCTCAGGCTGTTGCTATTCAACAATAATTCGTCTTGCAGCCTGTCCTCTGCAGGTTTTAAGGCACGTTTTAGTGAGTAAAATAAGGAAAGTAAAGAAGGAATCTCTCTTTTTTAAAAATAAGAGATCCAGTAAAAGCTAATACAAAGAGGATGTCAATATTCTCCCTGTCATAAAGTTTCACTGGATGCTTGATAGCCTTCTATCATTTCTCAGAGAGGAGCCAGGGATCAAACCAGGGACCTTATATATTCTAGGAAGGAGCTCTTCCACTAAGCTAATGTTCCTTCCTAGGTTACCAAGGCCTTTCAGAAACCTATCAGCCCCAATTCCCTCTCTGTTATCTCTGCCTCCTTTCTGATGTAAATTCTCTTTTTACCTAGGCTGCTGAGTGTGGCAGCCTGCCTGAGGAGATCCTCCTCCCCATCCTTGTTGCATCAGGGTCCCTTCGGAAACCCAAGGGGAGCTCTGCTGGCTAAAATAAGTGCAAAGAAACCACTCTCCACCCTTTATAACCCCTTCTCCTCCCAGGGAGCTTACCACCACACTGCTTTTGGAGGAGGAAGCAGCTCTACTTAGGCTGTTTGTTCTTGAGGGTGGGGTATGAGCACCACTTTGCCACAGGCGGGAGAAACTCAAGATTTTTTGCCAGTTTCCTTTTCTTTTTAGCACCCTTCTGGATGACCCAGAGCACCCCCTGCTGCTCTCTATATATATCTAAAGGTGCTGGGATGGAGGAATAAGTGTGTTTTCCTCTTAGTCATATATTATTTGCCAGGAGTTTTAGCCTCACCTGGTATCTCAGGGATGGGGGATGGGAGCCCTTCCCAGTGGCCCAGAGGATCAATAATTCACAGTTTGGTGTTTCAGCTTCCTCCTCTCTGTCCCTGACTCTTCTGTTAGTTGTGAAGCTGTGTCCTGGGCTGCTGTACACCTAAGCAGGTTGCCAAGGCAGCCCTAGATTCCTTCTCAGTTGTTTTAGTAAGAGCTAAGCTTTATCTGTCTACCCCAATGGCCATATTTGCACAATCCCCTCAACTTCTTATTTTGACTAATAAAGCTAATCATATTGTTATTATGGGATTTAAATGAGATAATATCAGACTAATAATAAGAAATTCATTAATCATAGTTTTAATAATAATAATAGTTTTATTTTCCCAAGGTAATGTGTAACAACATTTTTCTACTAATCTTTGTACCTTAAAATTTACATTATTGGACCACATCAGTGGGATGTTTAGTCCCTGTCCCCTTGGTGGATGGGGACTCACAGAGAAACCACACCACAGAGAAGAGAGGTTGGAGTTTTAATGCTGGAGCCCCAGGATGTAAACACACAGGAGGAGAACACAGAGGAATAGAGATGGCTTCATAGAAACGGCAGAGGCCCCAGGAAGAGAGAGCCTGATCGTCTACAGCTGACCTTGTGGAGAGAACAGAACAGTTGAGCCTGGAGAGAAACAAGTCCAGAGAGAGTGGAGACTTATCCCAGTGGATAAGTCGATATTGGAAGAAGCTAGGACCACTGAGCCTTAAGAGGAAGAGGAAAGCTGAACCCTTGCAGACATCAGTATGGCAACAGACTTTGGTGAGGGAAGTAACGTATACTTTATGGCCTGTTAACTGTAAGCTTCTACACCAAATAAATACCCTTTATAAATGCCAACAGATTTCTGGTATTTATATCAGCATCCTTTTGGCTGGCTAATACAGAATTTAGTACCGAGGAGTGGGGAAGTGCATTTGCAATTACCAAAATGCTGGAATAGTTTTATAAATGGGTAAAGGGTATTTTTTGGAGGAATTGTGAGATGCTTGGTAGAAAAGACCTACAGTGCATGGAAGAGACTGTTGATAGTAATATGGACTCTAAAGAGACTTTTTATGAGGCCTTAGAAGTGAATGATAAAACTATTATTGGAAACTGGAAGAAAGGTTATCCATGTTTTAAAGTTGCAGAGAACTTAGCAAGATTAACCCCTAGTGTTTTGTGGAAGGCAGAATTTGAAAATGGTGAGCCTGGACATTTAATTGAAGAACTTTCCAAAGTAAACTCGGAGAATGCAGCTTGGTTTCTCCTTGAGTCTTACAGCAAAATGCTAGATGTACGAGATAAGCTAAGGACTACATTGTTGGGCACAAAGAAACCAGAAACTGATTCCAGAAATTCCAAGCCACTGGAAATCAAGTCCCCAGAAGATGGTGCCCCATTTGAGGACTTAACTAAACTTGGAAATTGTAAAACAGGATTGAAGATGCAGTTATCTAGGAAAGACTTGTGGAAATTCTTACTGTCTGGTGGCTTGGATCCCTGCTTCTTGCATGCTAAACCAACAAACTTTTTGAGAAAGCTGTATAAACAATACCACTGTCACCTTGGACTAAAAGGGACATGGAAGGGAGAGATTGAAGGGTAAATGACTTCAAGAGGAAAACCATGGGAACTGACATCTGGAAGTAAGGCATTTCTTTGGGCCAAGAGAGGTACCCCACCCATATGTACAAAGAGGTTGAGTTTGCCCTCGCAGTTGAAGATGGTGGATGTTCCCACCTGATGTTCAGGGAGAGTTTTGCTGCCACAGGGTAGAGAGAGGGTGAAGTACATTCCTCAGGGACTAGGGGATTAGGGAGGTTGAAGTCTAAGCCCCATAGATCTGAGAGGGGTGGACCTATCCCCCATGGATTAAGGAAGGCCAGGTCGCCAACTCTGCTCTGTGAGGGTTGGGCCCATATGCCAAAGTTTAGGGAGCATGTGGTCTTCACTTTACTGTACTAGGGGGGTTAAGACTATAATCCAAAGTTTGGGTAACGTGTAGCCATCTCCCCAATGCTCTTGGAGGGTGAGGTCTGGACCTTGATTGACACCCAGATGCTTGATGAGGGTGGAACCAAGAAAATGGCCATTGGGCAAGCCTGTGGGAAGTGTGAGTAGCCATGTGACCCCAGAGAGAAGAAACCATCATCTTAAGAATGACTCTCAGACTTTGACATCTAATGACATATACCTTGCAGGTTTTCAGAACTCTTCTAGACCAGTGACTCAGGTTTTCCTTCCCAATTTCCCTATATGGTAATGAAAATATTTATCCTTTTTCTGTCCATTTGTGTATTGAAAGCAGATAAATTGCTTTGTAAGTTTCAGAGGTCTACATCCAGAAGTGACATTGCCCATAGACAAATTGTATTTCTTTAAATTGATTGTGATATGATTTTATACTTGCATTGTTACTGATTTAAGGTTTTTGAATATTGTAATGTCTTTTTGGAATTCAGAGGGTGAAGTGTAGCTCTTTGATATTGTTTATGAATTTCAGAAATAGATATTGGATTATGTTTGTGAACTGGTCTGTTGCTCTGGGCACATGAGATTGTATTGGATTCAGAGGTTTCACTTTTACTTGATTAAATAATGATTAAGGCTTTGATTGGGCCACATCAGTAGGACTTCTAGTCTCTGCCCCATTGGTGGGCAGGGGCTCACAGAGAAACCACACCACAGAGAAGGGAGGTTGGAGTTTTAACGCTGGAGCCCCAGGAAGTAAACACACAGGAGAAGAACACAGAGGAATAGAGATGGCTTCATAGACACAGCAGAGGCCCCAGGAAGAGAAAGCCTGATCATCTACAGCTGACCTTGTGGAGAGAACAGAACAGTTGAGCCTGGAGAGAAACAAGCCCCAGGATAGAGATGAGACTTATGCCATTCTACAACTGATATTGGAAGAAGCTGGGACCATGGAGCCCTAATAGGAAGAGGAAGGCTGAACCCTTGTAGACATCGATGTGGCAACAGACCTTGGTGAGGAAAGTAACTTATGCTTTATGGCCTGGTAACTGTAAGCTTCTACCCCAAATAAATACCTTTATAAATGCCAACAGATCTGGTATTTGCATCAGCACCCCTTTGGCTGACTAATACATTACATCAAAGTTTTAAATCAATAACCTGTCAAACAAGTTATAAGAAATTTTGACATGAATTCAGAGCTCTATTATTATTAGCTTCTGGTTCAGGATTATTGTTACTTTTTAAAATTATGAACTGTGTATCTCTTTTATTTTAAGGACTTTTTCATTTGTGAAGTTTTGCAATAGGAATTTTCCATGGTATTAAAACAATTATTGGGGAGCAGATGTAGCTCAAGTGTTTGAGCTCCTGCTTCCCATGTATGAGGTCCCAGTTTCTATCTCCGCTGCCTCCTAAAAACAAAACAAACAAGCAAACAAACAAAAAAACTACTCAGGGGAGCCAGTGTAGCTCAGTGGTTGAGCACCAGCTTCCCACATACAAGGTTCCAGGTTCAATCCAATCCCCAGCCCCAGTACCTAAAAAAATTCTGTATATATATACATATATATATATTAATAGTCCACTAATTCCTCTCAATTCCAAGGCCATGGTTCTTATCTCCAACTAGTCCTAATCTATTATTTTATGAGCCTTTATAAATAGGAAAGGAAAGGAATATAGGTTATGCTAAACAAAACAACAACAACAATACTAAACTAAGTTAATCTAAAACTCACTATTGGGAAACAACTAAGGAATATGTTCTTTCCATAAAATGAAGATGATCATGATCTACCTCATGATCATGACTAGAGAAAAGATGTGCTTTATAATTAGAATAGGCAACACAGTGAGTATGATATAGTTAAGAACACCTCAAGATATCATAGTCAGTAAACTGTTAAATAGTGTTAAAGCAACATTATAATAGAGTCTGTTCCTGCCAGTGGAGGAAATCATTTTGAATCACAAAAGGCACTATATCAGGGGTTCTTAACAAGGGGTCAATGAACTTGAATTTAAACTAAAAAAAACCCTGCATTATTCTTGTGGGGACATGTTGGTGCAGGTGTGATATATTTATTAAATAATACACAGTATATTGTGGACTTAGCAAGAGGTCTGTGGTTTTCAGCTGGCTGGCAAAGGTGTCCATGGAACAAAAAAGGTTAAGAACCACTGCACTAAATACTCTTCTATTGTGTAGACATTAACAATTTACCAGCGTTTAACTTAGTGAACTATCATGGACCTAGTTTAATTAAAGTAAACTATCTTAATCATGGTTTTGAATTACATATAGAAAATTAATAGGAAAAAAACAGGTGGTAAAATACTGTACTTTTCGCTTCTGAACATGTTACACACACATGTGCACACACACAACTTGTTCATCAAGGTTAAAGAATCCTACGAGAAGATGTAGACTTTGGAAAAGTAAACTAGTTTGCTTAGAGCTATTACCTAGCTTCCTATATTTGGAATTTTCATATTCAAGCATGTGATCATTTAATGCAGCCTCAATTCCAAATAATACCATTTCTCTTTGGAAAATGAAAATAACAAGGGAATTTCTCCTGAAAGATTTCTGGATACTTGAGAAATTCTAACATATACCCTGGGAAATGAAACCTCTGACTGAATACATCAAATACAGAAAATTGTTAGAAGCAGACTATGACTAACATGCAGAGTAAGACCACAGAGTCTGTGAATTTAGTATTTGAGACCTTGCTATTTATTGTTTACTCAGCAAATGTCAACCCTCTGCAGTATGAATGTAGCTAGATCTCTTCTCTGATGGGACAGGCCTAAGAGCTTGTTCACAAATAATTCTTTTGAAGGATGATTACAGTGATAACTAAACCACAAATAAATTCTTTTAGGAATAAAGCTTCCACCACAGTAATCATTTTTAAAATAATTGAACATTCTGTTGACCATCTTGTTTTACAATTGTTCGGTGTTGCTTAGGCTAGAGACTGAATGGTTGTCTATTTGTGGGATTTGTTGTTACTTTAAATTTCTTATTGTATGATGAAGGAATTTAGGATTTGCTTCAAGGGTAAAATAGGGTCATTTTATAGCCATTAATTAATATATATTTTTTAATATCTACTTCTCTTTGCAGTCTGTATTCTCCTTTAACTGCTTCTCTGTCAGCCAAGAAAATTTGCATTGTCTACCCCTCAATGTGAGGTTCATATTAGTCCCTCTTCATATTTTCATCACCACCTGTGGCAGCTTGAGATTATTTATGAATCCCTAAAAGAGAAAGCTTATGTTTGTAAACTAATCTATTCCTCTAGGTGTGATACCCTTTAATTGTATTAAATTCAATTGAGGGGCCCTTGATTAGATTACCTGTTAGATTGCTTTTAGGGCTTTTTTGATTCTACTACTTCAGTAAGGCCTGACTCAGGTTGAGTCCCTGCCCACTCTCTGGGTCTGATATAAATGGACACTCAGAAAGACACAGGAAGAGAATGCTCTGTCATTTTTTATCCTGCCATATGACATAAAAGGGAAGGCTCAAATAGTTGAGACCCCAGGGAGAGATGAGCCATTTTGCTTGATAGCTTACAGCTGAAATTGGGAAGAGAGCAGAATGGCCGAGATTGATATAGAAGACCCAGAAATAAACAAGCCTTATTCCAGGAGAGAGAGAGGAAGCCCTAAGAGACAAGCCATATGCTGATATTGTGAAGAAAGCAGAGCAGCTGAGGCTGAGAGAGAAGGTCGAGAGGGGAAGGCTGAAGCCTTGCAGAGATCAGCGGCCATTTTGCTTAATCACGTGACAACACACCTGGATCAACAGTAGCTGACTTGTGAGAAAGCATCTCTGCTGATGCTTCGATTTGGCCTTGGAACTGTAAGTTTTTACCTCCAAATAAATCCCCATTATAAAAGCCTACAGATTTCTGGTACTTTGCATCATCACCCCTTTACCAGACTAATACACTACATTTCCAAAAAGGTCTCTAAAATGGAAATAAGCATGCATGAACCTATGAAATATTTAAATATGTGGTTTGATTCTTCAGTACATTGCTTAATTTTTCTAACAAGTATGCAAACATGCTGTCTACTGCATTAGTGTTGCAACTGAAATAAATCAGGTAAATTAGATAAACACCCTGAGAAAAACGAACATGAAAAGCAAATAATATTTTAATCTCAGACTTTAAATTAGTAAAAGGAACTATGATTTTTTTTAAAAAAAGAAAAATATTTAATTTAATAGTTTAACATATCACCTGAAAATAATATTCTAAAATGTGTTTATTATCAAATTTAGCAATTAAGTTAGCAAGAAAAAAATAAGGGCAAAATTCCTTAACCAGAAATGATATTTCTATATTACCATAGTATTTGTGCTCAATTTGCTATTAAAATTAAAATATAAGTGTATTAATATGAACTTATAAAACTTATTTTGATTAGTGTTAAGTATAATAACTTAGTATATTATCTAATTATCTAAAACATAGTAAGTAGAAAGACTGGAAAAAAGATTCCTAGAAAAAGGAAATGAGGATTTCAGCACCTGTCAGAAAAACTTATATGTGCTCTTTCAAGCCCAACCATAAGCAATTATAAAAGCCTTACATGACAGGCCTCATGGTGTAAAACTGCTATCGCCAAATTAGATGTTTTTGGCAGAATCAATAATTTTTTAATCAAACTGTTTATTTTGAAATACTTATGTTGGGGCCAGCCGGAAATAACCCAAATGGTACTCTTGGGAGCACGGATGAACAAAGTTTTATTATGCAAGGGCCCAGAGGAGAGTTCACTCTCCAAATTCTGACCGCCATTTTCTGATTTTCGTAAGTTTATATAGGTACACTAAGTGGGCAAATTCCTGAGCAAGCGGGCAGGCAGGGTTACAAAGGCATAGAAGCAAGGTTAGCTTATCTTTCTAAAAGCAGAAGGCCATTAGGGAAGAAAAAGAGACATTGTCTGTATAGAGTTGTAAATTTCAATTCAAAGGGGCAGCCTGGGGTGCTTATCTTCCTGACAAGATTCCATGCAGAAAAGGGGAGGAAGGAGGGGAGAGAGGGACCAGGGACCTAGGGGAGTTTATTTTTTTTAAAGCTGTGGGTTTCTGCTGAGGGCGGGGTTGGGATCCCAGCGCTTCCCTCATCATTTATAGATAACATGCCACTGCAAGAAATAATACAAACAGGTTCCAAGCACCCTTTATCAGTTTCCTCAGTGGTAACAACTTGTACAACCATAGTACATCTAACAGAGGATATTGACATTTATACAGTCCAGATAAACAGTTCCAGCACCCTACGGATTCCTTCTGTTGTTTTTTCATAGCCACATTTTCCTCATTCTGTCATCCATAAACACTGGAAACCAGTCATCTGTTCTCCATTTCTATAATTTTCTCATTTTGAGGATGTTATATAAATGGAATCATGCAGTATGCAATCTTTTGATTTCATTAACAAGCCAGTCAGAAAATAAGCCAATATATTAAAATGTTTAAGTTTTAATTTTACTATAATTTTTTAAATGATTTTATTTTTAATTTAATAGAATTTTCAACAAACTCCATAAATAGAATAGAACAAATTTAATGGATTTACTTGATGTATAAATGAAAATACTTGATATAACCTCAGAGCATGACACTGTTTTAAAAATGTACAGATGTGGGAAATAATAGATTAAGCTTTGAAAATAGAATATTAGCATAAAATTAAGGGAGTTATAGTTTATTGTAGTCTGGGTGGACCACAGATGGGATATAGTATTTAGTGCTGTATAGTACTAATAGCTTTTAAAAATAGTCTTTTTATGAGGATTTATTAAGTACCTAATGTAAATTAGGCAATGTTAAATTATCCAGGCAGGCCAAGAAGATCAGGATATGATCCTTATTCTCAAGCTTATTTTGGTCTAGTTGTAATGTTGGATAAAATTATACATCTTTATTAAACAATATGAAAATGATGTAAAATAATATTTTCTTTTTTGCCATATTGAGTTAATAATGAAAAACACACATATAAGCATATCCTTGGAAATTCCTGTAACTTTTCAGGATAACTTTTAAAATATAAAAATATTGTAATCTTATAGACAAATATTATAAATCGGTTAACGTCTGATTTCTCATTTGTAACATACACCTACAATAAAGTAAAAAAGTATTGATAGATTAATGAGAGTAAAATATTACCCTAATAGCATATACCTAACCAAGATAATATATTCAACCATTGGTGTAACAAAAAAGATATTTCAAAATATCTAAAATTCAGAATATGTCAGTCTTCTGTGATTTGCAAAATATAGTTAAGAAAGGAACCTCAAATAAGAATTTAATCAGAAGAGAAGCTTTGAAATGAATAAGATGAGGAATACAGGAAAGAATGGTGAAGAATAAACTATCTAATAGTGATCTTTCTCCATCTATATCTATACATATTGTTTTAATTTTATAATTACTTTTAATTATAGACACTATACCCACAAAGGGAAAACCTACCCATTCCTCTTTTCCTCACACCTCTGGTAATCTCCTCTAATCTATTTTCTGTCTCTGAATTTGCTAATTCTAGGTATCTTATAAAAGTTACATCTTACCATGTTTGTCCTTATGTTTCTTGCTTATTTCACCAAGCATAATGTTTTCAAAGTTCATCCATTTTGAAGCATGTCTCAAAACTTCAGTCCTTCTTATTGTCAAACATTCCACTGTTTATATATACCAAGATTTTTTATCCCTTTATTTGTTGATGGACATTTGGGTTGTTTCCACCTTTAGGCTATTTGGAACATGCTGTTATGTACATTGATGTATGAGTATCTTTTTGAGATCCTGTTTTAACTTTCTGTGGGTATATACCTTGGAGTAGAATTGACAGATCATATGTAATTCTGTATTTAACTTTTTAAGTAACTGCCATATTGATTTCCACAATGGTTACATCATTTTACATTCTATTAACAATATACTAACATTCCAATTTCTCCCTCTTGCCACCACTAATTATTTTCTCATTTTAAATAATAGGATCTTTATGAGTGTGAAGTAGTATTTCATTGTGGTTTTCATTTGCATTTCTCTCTTGGTTAATGAAGTTGAGCATCTTTTCATATTATACATTATACATCTTCTTTGGAGAATTATTTGTTCAAGTCTTTTAAAGTCCATTCAATTTTTAATTTTTTTTTGTCTTTTGGTTGTTGAGTTGTAGAAGTTTTCATATATTCTGGATATTAAGCTATTATCAGATATAGCTCTTATCAAATATTTTTTCCCATTCCATAGTTTGTCTTTCACTTTCTTGACACTTTTTTGTGTCCTTTGATGCAGGAAAGTTTTTAATTTTGATGAAATCAAATATATCTATTGTTTCCTTGGTTGCTTGTACTTTTTAGTGTCATATCTAAGAATCCATTGCTGATTCCCATGTCATGAAGGTTTGTACTTGTGTTGTAAGAGTTTTATGGTTTTAGCTCATATATTAACATCCTTCATTTATTTTTAGTTAATTTAAAATGTGGTGTGAGGTAGGTAACCAACTTCACTCATTTTCATGTTGATATCCAGTTTTCCTAACACCATTTGTTTAAGAGACTATTTTTTTCCCACTGCATGCACTGGGCAGTCTTTTGAAACACCAATTGGTAATAAACATGTGGGTCTACTACTGGACTTTCACTTTTATTACATTGGTCTATTTGTCTATTCTTCTGCTAGTACCACACTGTTTTGATTACTGTGTGCTTTGTAGTGCAATTTGAAATAGGGAAGTGTGAGTCTTCTAACTTTGTTCTTTTTTTTTTTTTTATTTCCAATTTTTTTTTCTCCTTGGGGATCCTTGCCCTTACATATAAATTTAAGGATTGGCTTTTCCATTTAAACAAAAATGTTGCTGGAATTCTGAAAGAGATTGCACTGAACCTATAGAATGCCTTAGGTAATATTGACATATAACAATAGCAAGTCTTCCAATTCTTGAACAGGGAATGTTTTGCAATTTATTTAGGTGTTTTTTTAACATTTCTCTTAGCAACGACTTTTAGTTGTCAGTATAGAAGTCTTTCACAATCTTAGTTAAATTAATTCCAAGATATTTTATTCTTTTAGATGCTACTATAACTGACTGAAAATTGTTTTCTTAATTTCCTCTTCAGATTGTTCATTATTAGTATTTAGAAACACAGCTGGTTTTCTCCTGTTTATCTTGTACCCTTCAGCTTAGCTGAATTAGATTATTAATTCTAGTAGTTTTCTTGCAGAGTCCTTTGGATTTCTTATATGTAAGGTCATGTAGTCTACAAATAGAAATAGTTTTATTTCTTCCATTCCAATTTGGGTTCCATTTAAATCTTTTTCTTTCCTAAATGCTCTGGCTAGAATTTCTTGTACAAAATTGAATAACAGTGGTGAAAGTGGCATTCTTGTCTTTCACACCATTAAGTATATTGTTAGCTGTGGGTTTTTCACCTATGACTTTTATCGTATTAGGGTTGTTTCTTTCTATTCCTAGTTTTCTGAGTATTTTAATCAAGAAGTGGTATTGGATTTTGTCCAATGTCTTTTCTGCATCATTTTCTGTGTCCCCCACCCCCCCTTCATTCTATATATGTAGTATAATAGTTGATTTTTTTAAATTTTGAACCACCCTTGCATTCCTGGAATCAATTCCACATGGTCATGGTGAATAATCTTTTTAATGTACCCTGGTTTCAGTTTACTAGAATTTTATTAAGGATTTTTGCATCTATGTTATAAGGGGAGTTGGTCTGTAATTTTCTGTTCTTTTGATGTCTTTATCCAGCTTTGGTATCTCAGTAATGCTTGTATCATAGAATGAATTATGAACTGTTCCTGCTACTTGAAATCTTTGGGAGAGTTTGAGCAGGATTTAATGCCTATTTAAATGTTTCATAGAATTAACCAGTATATCCATCAGCTCCTGGACTTTCTTTGTCAAAAAGTATTATATGATTGATTCAAAGTCTATACTTAATATACATCTATCGAGGTTTTCTACTTCTTCACACAGAATTGGCAATTTGTGTGTTTCTAGGATTTTTTTCTATTTTATCTAGATAATCCAAATTGTTGTTGCACAATCATCTGTAATATTCTCTTACAATCATTTTTATTTCTGTAAAGTTGATGATGTCACCATTTTCATTTATGATTTTAAGTATTTGTGTCTTTTCTTTTTCACTCTCAGACAACATAAAAATTCGTCAATTTAATTTTCTCCCAAGACCCAAATTTAATTTAATTTTCTCAAATGTTTTTCTGTTCTCTATTTCATTTATCTTCACTCTAATCTTTATTATTTCTTTCCTTCTGTTAACTTTGTGTTTACTTTGCTCTTATCTTTCTTGTTCTTCAACATGTAAAGTTAGATTATTGACTTGAGATCTTTCTTCCTTTTTTAAAACATAGATTTTCATAGATAAATGTTTATCTAAGCACTGTTTTGGATACATCCAATAAATTTGCTATGTTGTTTTTTCATTTAATTCATATCTAATTTTTTTTTGTGATTTCTTCTTCAACCCATTGGTTGTTAGGTATATACTGCTTAATATCTACATATTTGTAAATTTCTGTTTTTTCTTCTGTTATTGACTTCTATCTTCATCCCATTGTTTAGGAGATGTTACTTCGTATGATTTCCATATTTTAAAATTTATTGAGACTTGTCTTATTCCATAACTTGTGGTCTATTCTGCAGAATGTTCAATGTGCATGTGGAAAGAATGTGTAATTTGCTCGCTCTCTCTCTGTTATATCTATTTTGTTATTAATCAGTTATATCTATTTATTTATAATACTGTTCAAGTCTTCTATTTTCTTGTTGATTTTTGTCTAGATGTTCTATCCAGTATTGAAAGTAGGGTATTTAGACAATGAATGTCTACGTGTCACTTTCTCCCTTCAATTCTTTCAGTACTTGTTTCAAATATTTAGAGGCCCTTTTGTTAGGGGAATATATGTTTAAAATCATTATATCATCTTGTTTTTATCATCTCCTTTTTATTAATATAAGTCCTTCTTTCTCTCTTGTAACAGTTTTTTTTTTTGTAATTTATAGTCCATTTGTTTCTCTTATTGTTATAGCTAGCCCAGCTCTCTTTAAGTTACTATTTCCATGTGATTTTTTCCCCCATTCTTTCAACCTGCTTGTGTCTTTGGAGTGAAGATGTTTCTCCTTTAAAAAGCATATAGTGAGATCATGCTTTTTTTTATCCATTCTGCCAATAATCCATTTATACTTAAAGTAATTACTGATAAAGCAAAACTTACTTTTACTATTTTGGTAACTGTTTTTTTATATACCTTGTTTCTTTTTTTTTTTTTCATTCCTCTTTTTTCTAATACTGCCTTCCTTTTTATTTAGATGGCCTTTTGTAATTAACTATTTAAAATCATTTATCATTTCTATTTGTGTTGCGTTTTTACATATTTTCTTTGTATTTATCAAAGGGTTTGCACTTAATATCCTAAATCTTTTACACTTTAGTTTTATTGTTATCGACAACTTCATTGGCCTATGCATATTCTGTTTCTATATCCCTCAATTCGTCCCTTTTGTTTGTGCCCAGTAACAAAGGTGTATGAGTTTTCATTTGAATTTTATGGCTTATAATAAATAAAAGAGAGTGTTACAAACAAAAAATGCAATAATACTGATGTTTGTATTTATCCATATAATTACCTATACCAAGTTTACAGTTTTCTAATATTTTTATCAAGAGATGGTGCTGGATTTATTCAATTGTCTTTTCTTCATCAATTGACATGATCATGTATGCTTTGTCCTTCATTTTATTAATATGGTGTATTATATTATTTTCTTATGTTGAACCACACTTTTGTATCAGGTTTATTGATCATGGCATCTAGTTCTTTTAATGTCCTATTAGATCCAATTTGCTAGTAATTTTTTAAGGATTTTGGCATCTATAATCATAAGAGATTTTGGTCTGTAATTTTCATTTATTGTGGTATCTTTAACTGCTTTCGTAGGAGGGTGATGTTGGTCTCATAGAATGAGGTTTTTTGGAAAAGTTTGAGCAGGGTTGGTATTAATTCTTCTTGGAATGTTTGATAAAATTCCCCTGTGAAAACATTTGGTCCTGTGCTTTTCACTTTTGGGAGTTTTTGTTTTTGTCAATCCTTACTAGTTTTTGTTGTTGTTGAGATTTTCTATTTCTTCTTGAGTCAGTGTAGTGTTTCTAAGAATTTGTCCATTTCATCTAGGTTATCTAATTTGTTGGTATGTAGTTGTTCATAATATCTTCTTATACTCATTTTTATTCTGAGTGGTCAGTAGTAAAGTCCTTGTTTACATTTCTAATTAGCCATTTGTGTCCTTTTTGTTTGTTTGTTTGTTTCAACAGTCTAGCTAAAGATTTGTCTATTTTTTTTTTAATCTTTTCAAAGAACCAACTTTTGGTTTTGTTGATTCTTTATATTGTTTTTTATTCTCTAATTCATTTTTTCCCCTCTAACCTTTGTAATTTCCTTCATTCATTCCCTTTGGTTTTCATTTGTTCTGATTTTATTTAGTTCTTCCAGTTTTGATGTTTGGTCTGTGATGTTATATCTTTCTTTTTTAATGTAAGCATTAAGAGCTGTAAATGCAGCACTGCCTTTGCAGCATCCCATAGGTTTTAGAATGTTGTATTTTCATTATCATTCACCTCAAGCTATTTCCTAATTTCCCTTATGATTTTTCTCTTTTACCCAAATGTTATTTAATAGTATGTTGTTTAATTTCTACATATTTGTAAATTTTCCATTTTCCCCTGCTATTGATTTCTATCTTCATTCCATTGCATCAAAGAAGGTACATTGAGTGAGTTCAGTATTTTTTCATTTACTGAATCTTGTTATGTGCCCTAAGATATGTTCTATCCCATAGAATCACCCATGTGGGATAGAGAAGAATGTCTATTCTGTTGCTGTTGGTTGAATTGTTCTATATATGTCAGTTAGGACAAGTTGGCTTAGAGTATCATTCATGGCTTCTAAGTCCTTAATGATTTTTTGTCAATGTACTCTATCTAATATTGAAAGTGACATATTGAAGTCTCTTACTATTAATGTAGCACCATCTATTTCTTCCTTCAAATCTGTCAATTTTGTGGCTCTGCTATTAGTTGTATATAGATTTATAATTGCTATATCTTATTGTGAATTGTCTCCTTTATCGACCTTCTTTGACCCTCATAACAGTTTCAACTTGAAGTGTATTCAATATGATACTAATATAGCTATACCAGTTCTCTTTTGTTTACTACTTGTATGGTATATATTTTTCTTTCCATACAATTTCAACCTACTTAAGTCTTTGGATTTACAGTGAGTGTATTGTAAACAGTATATAGTTGGGTCATATTATTTCTTCCCTTTTGCCAATCCTTGACTTTTGAATGGAAAGTTTAATGCATTTACATTTAAAGTAATTGCTGGTAATGAAGGACTTTCTTTTTCCATTTGCTCTTTAGACTTTATAAGTCTTACACCTATTTGTCCCTCAATTCTTCCATTTCATACTTATTTGATTTTTTGTATTGTACCATATTACATCCCTTCTCGCTTCTTTCTGAATATATGTTTCATATATTTTCTTTGTGGTTACCATGGGGTTAAAATTTCACATCCTAATACATAAAAAACATATTTGATTAGATTCTAACTTGACATCCACAGCATACACATGCACTGTTCCTATACCTCTCTGTCCTTAATCTTATTTTATATTTATTAAAAATGATACTTTTGTACATTTTATATCCAAAACCATAGATTTATCATTACTTTTTATGCATTTGCACTTCAGCACATGTAAGAGGTAAGAAGTGGTGCTACATGCCAAAAACTACAGTACAATAGTATACTAATATTCATAACAATCCCAAATGATTACCTCTACCAAGGTCTTTATTTCTTTATGCTGCTTTGAATAACACACAAGCTATCTAATATTCTGTCCTTTCACTCTGAAGAACTACCTTAGCACTGTTTGTGAGTTAGTTTTAGTGGTAATGAACTCCCTCAGTCTCTATGTATCTGGAAATATCTTAATCTCTCCCTCATTTTTTAAAGAAAGTCTCACCAGATATAAAATTCTTTGTTGGCAATTTTTTTGTCTCAGTACTTTAAGTATTTCAAACCACTGCCCAGGGTTTCTGATGAGAAACTGGCAATCAAATTGGTATTCCTTGTGCATAACATATTGCTTTCCTCTTGCAGCTTTTAAAACGTTATCCTTGTCCTTTGAATTCCACAGTTAGATATATATGTGGCAGGGTGTGTTTCTCTTCAGGTGTATCCCGTGTGGTTTTCTCTGGGCTTCTTGGATGTGCATATTCATGACTTTTTTTTTTTGAAGTTTTGGATAATTTCTGTCATTATTTCTTTGAATATTCCTTCTCCTTTTTACTATCTTTCTCCTCAATGTAAGGCCCCAATAATGTGTACTTTGATATGCAAAATTGTGTCCCACAGGTCTCTTAGGTTATTTTTGCTTTTTCTAATTCTTTTTTCTTTTTGCACCTCATCTTGACTCATTTCAATTGTCTTGTCTTTAAATGTACTGATTCTTTCTTTTGGAAGCTCTAATCTGCTGTTGAAACCCTCCTGGGAGTATTTCATTTCAGTTACTGTGATCTTCAACTCTAGTAGTTCTGTTTGGCTCCTTTTTAAAATTTCTATCTCTTTATTGAGATTCTAATAATATTCATTCATAGCTTTCCTTATATCATTTAGTTATTTCTCTGTATTTTCCGTCATCCCTTGAGCATATTAAAGTTCAATTTTTTAAAATCTTTGTCTGGTATGTCCACAGTCTGTTCTTTTTCCTTGAAGTTTTTTTAGATTTTTATTCTCTTCCTTTGATGGGCTATTATTTCCTATTTCTTCATTTGTCTGGTAAACTTTTGTTGCACACTGTACTTTTTAATATTTTAAAATGTTAATTCTGGGACTTATTCTCTGAAAGATCTATTTCTTTAGTTTTTATCCAGCTTGTGATATGATGGGAAATTTCTTGAGTGTCTGGAGCTTACAAAACCAAGCAAACCTAAGCAAAAAGCACCTTTCACAGTCTTTGAAGATTGACTTTGTGTTGACTATTGCTTTCCTTCAGAGTTCAGTCATCATATTAGGAAAGTCATCCCAAGATGAATGCAAAGTGCAGGATCCTGCCTGTCTTTTCTGGATCTGTCATTTCCTGGGTTGTGCTTGCTAGTTACCTTAGGTGTTCCCCTGTTTACAGGAAATTGAAAGTCCTTTTTATTCCCTTTAAACAGATTTTCTCCTTCTCCCAGTGTTCCTCTGCAGGTGTTGAAGTTAAGCCTTTTCCCCAGGCCACCTGATTCAGTTGTTTCTTACTCTGCTTTAGCTGTCTCATGCTCTTTTGCCTAAATAGCAAATTCTGTGAGGGAGAGCACATCAGAGCAGAGTTTCCCAAGTCAGTCTTTCCCAGCCAAACAAATCCAGGTTGGCAAAGGGAGTGTTGGCATAAGATAGATAAAATATACACTAGCCTCCCTACTCTGGAAAAGTACAATAAAGAATTGTGTTAGATGGTTATTTGAAACAGATATTATTTGATGAAATTTGATACCCTTTAATGTTAAAGCTATTTCCTAAATTATATTATCTATTTCTAAAACAATGCATTTTTAAACTCTAAATAATAGAACAGTTCTAAAATTTCCAACAACATGGCTGTTATATTATATTTCTTCTAACACTCTTTGTCTTCATTACATAGGTAAACTGACTACAATATTTTAACATGTTTAATGGAATAGTGGATCAATGGAAGAGGGTGTTTTATTGCTGTTTTGTGATTTCTATCTCTGCAAATTCAATATCTTCAGTGTCAAATGAGGACCATATCACTTGTCCCATAAGGGTGTTTTATCTTTTGTTATATACTGATTTCCTTCAGAAAAGGGTCTGTCTTTTTCATTTTTATATCTCCAGAATTCTATTCTGTATTTGATGTATAGAATTCATGTAAAAACTGTGGGTTAAACACAACTGCAATTGTGAAAATCGATAAAATAATAATCTATGAGATAGTGCTTTATAATTTTTTATGGTTTTATAATTATGTTGTCAAAGATAGTGTAAAATTTATGAAAATGATTGAGTTCATAGGATAAGTTGACAGTGGAACTATGAGTAAAACCAGTTTTAAGTTAATTTTTCATTGTGAGTTTTTTTAATGAAAAGAATACCAGCTTTTCCTTTTGTTTGGAGCATTTTCCTATGAGCTCCACTAAGCTCATGTCTTGACAACCTTGAAATCTTTGTTCAGATGTCACCTGCTAGGGAGACCTGCCCTGACTATCCTATATAAAACTGTAAAACTCTTGATCCCTTTTCCCTGCCCTACCCTCTCTTTGTTCCATAGGAATTACTATCTTGTAAGAGCCTACATAATTTATATATTATTAGGTTCTAATGTTTGGGATCTGTGTTCCTCTTCTAGAATATAAGATTTAGGGATGGGATCTTTTTCTGGTTTGTTCCTCAATCACCTAATGGTGCCTGCTTCATTATAAGACCAAATAAATATTTATCTAATAAATGAAGAAATGCATGATATTTAACATTGTCAAATACTTCAATCTAGGGTATTGTTTTGCTTGGAATAATCATGGAGTTAAAACAGTAAATTATGTCTCATTTTTCCTTTTATCTTGTGTATTTTTCATATATTTTTATACTGAAAGTAATGATTGCTGTAATAAGGAGAATAAAAAACAAAATGTACAAAGAAAATTTTAATCATTTTTTCCATCTCTGTTCATCTAGTTCTCTCATTCTTTGTCAATATTACCAATCTGGTATCTATGACTATAGAATTTTTCTCATGCTTTTCCGTAAATATGTATTTATGTATGCACCATATATAAAGTTCTGTTTTCTACAATTTTATTTTCAAAATAATAAACTTATAATACATTCATGTGCAATTTTTTGATATAGTAAGAAAATATAATGTACAAAATTTCCTTTGGGCAGAGGCAATGATGTTTATTTATTTATTTGTTTCATTTGCCATTTATTCCAATAACTTGAGAAATTGATGTTTAATCATTTTATTACATATATAATATATAATATTTGAGACCATAGATATATTATTATTTAAATACAATTCCCCAGTGTTCCATTGTTCTATTTTTAACTCAAAAGTACTGTACAGCAATATTTCTTTGAGTACAAATTCCAAAACTGGGATTAATTGGTCCTAGTGTATATGTATTTTAATTTTAATTACTATTACCCATTTGTTTTACAAGTATTTTAAATTTTTAATTAATCCACACAACTCCTTTGCACAATTAGTTCATTTGCTACTTTAGTTTTACACAGTACAGAATTTTAAAGCCAACAGAATTTGAGACTTCAGCACGATCACAAATTTGCTCAGAATGTTTTAATGAGGATTATTGACATGACTCAGGATGTATCATTTTCAGGAATAGACATGTGGGCTGTTACGAGTTAGGGCTATTTTTTCCTTTAATTACTTTTTTTTATCCAACAGCCTTATAATGTTTTTCATGAAGCAGTTGCTCAATAAGTTCCATTGAATTACTGAAAATTGTTCACTTGCCCTTAGTGAGTAACTTCCCATTGAAAACAGCCACAGTTTACTATGGCCAGCTGATTAGGCTGTTCTGATTAAGTGTGTCTTGGTAATAAGTTGAGAGTGTCTGAGTGCCTTTTTTTCATGCTGGAGTGCAACCCTGATCTATGGACTCTTTCAGTTCATCTTACTATACTACCATCCATAGTCTTTTCATTAGCCTATCCAGCCTCTCCCTATTTTATCAAATCACTGACACTAGCTAAACCTTTCCCATAAAACTAAGAATGTAATATTTTGAAAATGATATGTTTTTCACTCTCATTTTCCTTGGACTGAAAATGAAATCTTTTAGTATAGTTATTTTTAGAAATTTATTTTCTCCTTTTTTCTTTTAACCTATAGGTCATCTCTTGTTCAATTTATTTCTGTTTTTGTTTTTGAAAATGTATAGGCACTAACAAAATTCTCTAAATGTAATGGGGTGAATGATGAGCACCTTAATAAGTACTCTTTTGGGGTTTGAGTCAGCAGAGTATTCGTGCTTTGTAGTTCTCTGAGGAAATATGACAAGCACAACAGATTACTGATGACAAGAAATCAGCAAGTCTTGATATTGGTTGGTTAGTTGAGAGGTAAAAATGGAACCAGCCCACTCCCCAGGTGGGATTTACCACTGAGCATGAAACTTCCTGGAAGTCTGAATTTAAAGCCAAACTAAAATAAGCTCCTATAATAAAGGTGCTATATCAGAACAAAAGTGACACTGGACAGACTCTAACGCCAGTAGACATCTGACCTAAGGCAAATTATCATGATAATGTTCTTAATTGTGACCATGAAGATCATGTAGGATATTGTAATTCTAGATTACCTCAAATCAGTTATTACATTTAAAAAGCCATTTTCAAAAGTAGACCTACAGTAATTAAGGTTCTTTTAAAAGCAGGCATGGTTACAATTTATTTAGAAACATTTTGAACTAAAAACTTTTTCAGCAGCTAAAATGTTATGTTCTGGGAACCTGTTGGAACCCAAAAGCTGCAGGTGCATGTTTGAAAAATGACATTTCCATCATCTACCTGACAGCACAGCTGAGATATCAAATTTATAAACATTCTGCTTCTGTGTGCCAGTTGCTAATTCCCTGGAAACAATCTGAGTTGCAAAAGCAAGAAAAATGTACTTAACTTAAAAATTGTGAGTTTTCAAATTTGTACTACATATCTTTTTTGACATATCTGACATTTTTAAGATTAGAAAAATGACCATTTTAATATATGTATATGTGATGAAAATATATATGTTTGCATATATATGAAACAAGGTGCATATATATGTATTCAGACATATATATGCTTATAGATATATTAAACAATTAACACTTTTTTATTATAACTTTAATCCTTTGTGATGTAAATATATTGTTATAATTTATAAGATGAAATATACTCCTCATAAATTCTACTGATTACAGGACTCAAAATCTTAAAAAGCAGGGAAAACGAGGCCATATGTAATAAATTATTTGTTTTTTAATTTAGTCTAGCAACAACTAAAAGTAAAGGGACATTGTTTATTAGTGTGAAAATTAATTAACTTCAGTTTGTGTAGATTATCCAATTTTTCATTAAAAAAATCAAATCCATTGTTGAATTTATGTTCATGGATTCTAACATTTGAATCTTTTCTTACTCTGACAATACCACACACATTTCTTATATATGCAAAATATTATAGAATGATTTCTGCTGCAAAATTGGAGCTAAAGATGGTACACTTTTCATATGTTATTGACCTGTATAATTTATACATTTTGTGATATAAGATAGTCAGTGAAAGACTTCCCCCCTCTTTCAGTGTCTTCCTAAGCTTGGAATTCATAAAACAATAGTAATTCACAACATTAGGAAAGATTAGATTACAACCTTTATATTCCTCTTTTATTGTGTAAGAGCCAAATGAGATTTAAAAGAAATATACATTCCAGGATCTAAGAGTGCAGCAATAAATTGTATTATTAGAAGTTATGCTTTGACCTGTTAACAATAAATCAGTGTTAGAAGTTGCTTCCACTCTTTTAGTTACTTGGGAGGTATATATATATATATATATATATATACCTTTTATATAAATAAATATAAAATATTTATTTCAATATTTCCTTAAAGCATGAATGGATTAACTTGAATTTCAAAGATATATAACTAAGGAAATTCTGAGTCACTGCGAGATTTCTGCATCATCATCAACTCTTAATTAGATACTGATTTTTCCTATGACTCAAGTTTTCTCTGATTGGACAATACCTTATATGTTTCCAGCTTATAATTTTTTAGAGGGAATTGATTCTATTGATCTCTTATTGGCAAACTAAATGGAGTATATATTGATCTTGGATTAAAGCATTTCAAGCTTTCACAGCTATGTACTTTAATATGTTTTCAAACAAAGATACAATGTAAGTGTAAGGAGTCATCTTTCTGGATTTAGATCTTAGTCTTTCATTGCCAAAATTTTATTTGGTTTGCTTCCTGTTTTCATATATTAAGTGAAAACATCAACAAAATAAGATTTAAACATGGCTGACAATCATAAGTAAGAGATCATGAGTTTTACAGACTGTATTTTCGTATTATCTAAGTTCACATTAGAATTTTCTAACAATATAGTCTTTTTTTGCATGTGTGTGTTCTTTGATTTTAACAAGATAGTCTTAATTATATCTTGATAATTCCTTCCATCATGTGCATGTTTATGAAATTGGGGATATATATAGGAATTTTATTTTAATATTAATAGCTAAAGATAAACTTTGAATTCATTGCAATCACATCTGAATATGAATTTATATTTATTTCTTAATTCTATTGTCTCAATAGCTGTTTTAATTTGAGGGCCACTCTTAGAATTAAGCAAAAGGAAAATATTTGAGAAAAATAAGAATCAATGTTTGCTATTGTGCTAGTGACATCAACTATATTTTATAAGCTGATAGATTGCAAATTATTGTTTCTTCTTGTGACTACTTAAAACAGAAATGTCTTCAATTTTTTTTCTCCAATTAGTGCTAGTGATAATAGCGCCAAAACAGGAGTCACAATTCTGTAGCATGCAGGCCAATTTCTATCATCAGACATGGCATAACTATTAGCAGAGATGAAAAAAATTATTAAGCTGAAAATCTACAGGCAGGAATAGACTTTCCATATATATTGTTTACCTGCTTTCCTGCAAAGAGTTCTTTAACATATAGCTTGAGAATTTCATCTCTGATAGAATTTGCATTTCTTATTTGATCAGTTGAGGTTCATGTATACTAGTTCAGACATCAAATTAATTTGGGGATTAAAAATAAATAATGCAAAGAGATTGTTACCTAGCAATGGTCTTGTTGCCTGATACACACAGAAGTCAATGCCATGACACCAGGATTTTAAGAAAAGAGTTTTATTCTGGGGCTGCCAAGCAAGGAGACAGGAGGAGAAACTCAAATCTGTCTCCCCAAGTTGAAAGACTGTAGGGCTTTTTGGGGGTATGCATGGGGTTGGGCTTAAAGGATTGGGTAATGTAGGAAGGGAAATCATACATCACATGACATAAAAATGACATCCTTAGCATGGTCTATAGGGAGGGTTTTTGGAAGAAAGCTTGCTTTAAGTTATACTTGACAGCAAGTGTACATACATTTGGCTAGGAATTCCTGTAGACCAGTTGGGGACAGTTCCTGCCCATGTCAGGCAACTTGTGGTCAAAGGTTCATGGTAATTTATTGGAGTGGGGACATTAAAGCAGCTTATAATAAGCGCAAAGAAAAGAGAGAGTTTCCACAGTACCAACCAAGATCAGCCTCTAGCATGACAACATAAGAGACTCTGCTGAACCGCTCCCCAGTGAAACAGGTGAAAATTTAAAATTAATAATTAATTAAAGCCTCAGGAAAGAATCCTAAGGGCAAACAGCAAATGTTGTCCAATATTACAAGTCTGTAATATTTGAACCGTGATTCCTGCCTCTCTTTTCTCTCCCAGCTCAGAGATGCAGAGATGTAACCACTGACTACAGCAGTTAAAAATTAACTATGCTCTCATTGCTGACTCTAAACCAATTACCATCAATGTATTTCCTTTACTTATTATTGTGGTTATTTTAGCTTATTTTCTTTACTTGCTGTTGTAGTTGTTATTTTGTGTTATCTAGGTAACTTATAACCATGATGTAATCAGATGCTTCTCTTGCTACTCCTTTATAGCCAGGTAATGTCTATGCCAGTTCATTCAAAAGCTTCCTTAATTTGAATGTATACCAGAACAATCCTAACAAGCCAACTTGAATCCTTAATTTGAATATATACAAAACCAATCATAATAGGCCAATCTGAGTCCTTAATTTGAATATATACACAACCAATCACAATGTGCCAAATTAGATTTCGTCACTAGCCCCATCTCCCTTTTCTCATCCCATCAAAACCTAAGCATTTCCAACTCAGGGAGACAGATTTATCCTTGCCTCCTGTCTCCTTACTTGGCTGCCTCATAATAAAGCTCTTTTTCTCTTTGAAACCATGGTGTCACGGAATTGGTTTTTGTCTGCACTGAGCAGTAAGCCCATGTGTTTAGTAATAGAGGCACCATTCAGAATTCTGGAGCCAATAACACAGTGTTCCTCTCCCCTCCAGCTCCTAGTCAGATGTCTTTCTTTCCAGGAACAGTAGGATGTTAGCATTCCTCATCCTGTCCCATGCTATCAATTGTTGACACAAGGTCCCAGACAAATATTGTCAAGTGAGGGGTCCCTTCTTCTACCTTGTGTGAAGGAGGCTATAATTTGGACATGGCATATTTGAATTGGCTAAAGAGAATAAGTGAATTTGAAGATAGGTCAACTGACTACTCAGCAGAAACAATGAAGGCCAGAAGCCAGTAATATAACATATTCAAAGGGTTCAAAGGAAAGAAAAGCAAAACTGTATGGGAAGAATCATATCTTTCAAAAACGAAGGCAAAATAATCACAGATAAAAAATCTGATAGAATTTCTTGTTAGAAAACCCACATTATAAGAAATACTAAAGGAAGTTTAGTCAAGTTAAAATTGATCCCAAATGGTAATTTAAATAAACCCTAGTAAGGTAATTATTTAATGACATAAGTTGGTATAGATGCATATTTTTCTCCTTTTTCCTCTTAACTTATTTAATAGGCACTGTATTAAATAATTTCTATATAATGTATTATTGGGCATATAACATAGAAATTTAATATATGTGTAATATGTTTTGCAATAACAGACTAAAAGAAGTTGGTGAAAGTTATACTGGGCTAAAGAAATGAGTACAGCTGTTAAAGTCATAATTATAACAATATATTGTTGAGTTTGTAATATTAATGCATGGGTATAACAATAATATAATAAAAAGAAGAGAGAATAGTGCTATATAGGTGTAAATATGTCACTGGAATTAAGCTAGTTCACATTAGAGGCTGATTTGGATTGGTTAAGATATATATGGCAAACCATAAAGTATACTCTAAAATGTAGCTGTAAAATGTTGGGAGCCCCTACAAAGCAGGGCCCCTGGAACTGTTGACAACAGTACGCAAGGTCACAGATCATCAAGTGAGCTGCAAGTTAGCAAACTAGGACTGGCCAGAGAGTTCTCATAATTTCATATAGGTTAGAATTTCTGTAAAATCTTTGTAATCCCTTGTCTGTTATCTAATGGGCTCAAGGGCCCGAACTGTGCTCAGGCAGGAACTTCCTGTACAAAACTGATGAACCATAATCTTTATCATGCATATAAAAATAAAGCTGAATTCTGTCCAGGTGCCTGAGGTTGCAACATGCTCCTCATGGTCCACCTGACCCCCGCTATTCCTGTCTCTTTGTCTCTTTTGTTTCTTTAACTTTCTTTTAGCTTCACACCCCTCTTACTTTAGGTCCTATTCAGCTGAGTTGGTCTTAGCAGTAAAATACAGTGAAAAATTATTAAAGAAATTACAATGGTACATTATTGAAGAAATATGCATCTGATAAAAGAGTAGAAAATCATGACACAAAATTTGACAGAAATGAAGGGGTATATAGACAATTCAACAATAATATTTGGAAACTTCAATGTCTACTTTCAATAATAGATAGAACAACTAGACAGAAAATCAAGGACATAGAGAACTTGGACAACATTCTAAACCAACTAGAACATTCTATCAGGCAACAACCAAATATACAATCTTAACAAGAGCTTATAGAACATTCATGAGGATAGATTTTTATGCTAGGCCGTAAAACAAGCCTCTACAAATTTTAAAGCATGGGAAAACACAAAGTAGGTTCTCTGATCATAATGGAATAAAATTAGAAATCAATAGTAGGGCATTATTTGGGAAACACATAAATATATGGAAATTAAACAATATGCTCCTAAATAACCAATATGCCAAAGTAAAAATAAAAAGAGGAATCAGAAAATACTTTGAGATAAATTAAAATGAGTACTTAGAGAGAAATTTATACCAGTAAATGCCTATATATAGAGAGAAGGAAAAATCACAGATCAATAATATAACCTTCCATTTTACAACACTGGAAAAAGATGAGCAAACTAAACCTTTAGAAAGGAGAAGAAGGGAAATAAATATTAGAGCAGAAATTGATGAAATACATAACTGAAAAACAAAAGAGGAAATCAATGCAACGCAAAGCTGGTTCTTTGAAAAGATCAACACAATTAAATTTTTACCTAGATTGACAAAGAGAAAAAGGGGAAGATTCACATTACTAGACTCAAAAATGAGAAGCGACATCATTACCCATCTTATAGAAATACTAAAGATTAAAAAGAATGCCATGAACAATTTTATGCCAACAATTTAGATAATTTAAATGAAATGGAAAAAAACATTTTCTAGAAAAATATAAACTACTGACAGAGTCAAGAAGAAATAAAGAATCTGAATAGATCAAGAAAAAATTAAGAAGTTGAAGTAGTAATAAAAAACTACGCCTAAAGAAAAACCCAGGCCCAGATACCTTCACCACTGCATTCTCCAAAATGTTTAAAGAATTAATACTAAGTATTCACAAACACTTCCAAACAATAGACCAGGAGGGAAGACTTCCCAAATTATATTATGATTCTAGTATTTCCTTATATTAAACCCAACAAGGATTTCACAAGAACAGAAAACTATAGACCAATATCTTATAAAAGAATAACAAAGCAATAATAATTGAGACAGTGTGGCACTGGCAAAAGGATAGAAATATGAATCTACAGAGTAGAATTGAGAGAGAAGGTATAAATCCATACATTGATCATCAATTGATTTTTGACAAGGAGGCTAAGACCATTCAATGGGGGAAAGAATAGTCTTTGCAACAAATGGTGCTAGTACAACTGGATGACCACAAACAAAAGAATAAAGTTAGATCCTTACCTCATTCCCCATACAAAAATTAATTTAGTATGGAACAAAGACCTAAATATATAAGACTCAAGACTGTAAAACTTTGAGAGGAAAACAGAGGAGTAAATCTTCAAGACCTTTGATTTGGCAAAGGATACTTAGATATGAACCAAAAGCATAGGAAACCTATGAAAATATACATAAACTGGACTCCATCAAACTTAAGAAAACAATTGGAAAAAAAAAACCTTTCTGCTTGAAAGAAAACCATGAAGAAAATGAAAAGACAACCCAAGGAATGGGAGTAAATATTTGCAAATCAATTTTATGATAAGGGACTTATAACCAGAATATATAAAAAATTCTTACAACTCAATAATAAAAATGTAAGTAATCCAATTTAAAATAGGCAAAGATCTGAATGGATATTTCTCTGGGGGAGCTATGGAAATGCCAATATGCACATGAAAGATGCTCAACATTATTTGTCTTCAGGAAAATGCAAATCAAAACAACAATGAGATACCACTTTAGACTCGCTAGGATATTTAGTATAAAAATGTCAAATTATAACAAATGTTGACAAGGATGTAAGAGAAATTAGAAACTCCTACATTGCTTGTAGGGATGCAAAGTGTTGTGGCCATTTTGAAAACCCATCTGGCAGTTCCTCAAATGATTAAACATGAAGTTAGTATATAATCCAGCAATTCCATTCTTAAGTATATACCTAAGGGATATAAAAATGGTATGTCCACACAAAAACTTGTACGTGTTTATAGTAGCATTATTATAATAGCCAAAGTTGGAAATAACCCAAATGTCCATCAACTGATGAATGGGTAAACAAAATTTGGTATATCTATAGAATGGAATGTTATTTGGTTACCAAAATAATGGAATACTTACAGATGATACAGTATTAAGAGATCATGAAAACATTATGCTAAGTGAAAGAAGCCAGTCACAAAAGACCAAATATTACATAATTTAATTCATATAAATGTATAGAAGAGGGAAATGTGTAGAAACAGAAAGTAAATAAGTTAATGCTTCGGGAGTGTGAGGGTGGGAGATAGAGGGTTGATAGCTAAAAGCTATGAAATTTCTTTTTGAAGTGATGAAAATGTTCTAAATATGACTGTGGTGATGGTCACACATATCTGTGAATACACTAAAAATCATTGAATTTTACATTTTAAATGGATGATCTGCTTGCCATGTGAATTACAGCTCAAAATGTTTAAAAATAAAAATATAATATGGGAAACTAGTTTTGGAGAAATTTATGCCTCATTTTATGAAATATGTTTTATATTTTTTAAAATATTAAAATATTTGACTCTTTCCTCTTCTCTATCTCAGTACCTTGCTAGTGAAAGATACAAAGAACTCACAATTCTTTTTGGAAGCTGACAACTTCCAGAGTTCTGGTTTCTTGTGAACTATTGTCTAATTAATGACAAAATTTGCTTACCTAACTAATCATGTTTGCCAGGTAAATCAAAGAATATGAAAAGATCAAATCAGCTAGGAGAAATATTATATCTGGTTCAACTTATTCTCAAATGTCTCCCTCCTCAAGTATTGAATTATATGTCCTTCCTGATGTACTATCATCAAAATAGGGTAATTGAGGTAACCACATTTTGATAATTTTTCCTAAAATTTCAAACTTTCAAATGAGAACAAATTCATACACATGTATTAATGTTATTATGATATTCACCACTAATAATTTAAAAATTGTAATGTTTATTATTAAATAGAACTAGAAAGGATTTAATTTTTATTAAACAAAATATAGTAGTCATGGTAATGACCCAGCTTACATATTTTAGTGACACCTTGCCCATGGCCCTTATTTAGAGAGCTAGATTTTTGCTAAATGGACCAGTACATCCCTACCTATAACTGATTGTACCTGGGTGGGACACCTAACTCTGGGTTATATGATATGACATTTTCAGGGCCAAGGACATAGCCTTCAATGAGGAATTGATGTAGAGTAATCAGATTTTATCATTTAAATTAGGAAATGTCAAGACACTGAGGTAATTAGGAATAGGGCTAATATAGGAAGGAGATGTAGGCATATTTAATTTATGAAAGAAGAAAAACTAAAAGTAAGTAGAGGCATTCAAACAGTAAATAGAGAGGAGAACCCAGAAAATGGACATGGAAAAGGAAAATTCACAGTTCATGAGACATGATATATGGAGAAGTAGAAATTGTAAACAGATAGCCTTGATACTGTAAAGATTATCCACTTAATATTGACATTATTAGCACTTCAGAAATGAGCAATAGGATTCTTTATATAGTAAGTTGACATTTAGTTAGAATAAAAAATCTTTGGGAATCACATTAAATAGACTTAATAAAATATTTTAAATTTCTCTTTTAAGCTTTGTTGAGATAAATGAATTCAGGAGGTATTTACTTTTGTGATGCTCCTTCTCTCAGAAATACCTAATATTGTTAAAGCATTTAATAGATCCTTGACATCTGACCTTTTCCCCTTTAACAGTTGTCATCTATTGCTAACAGCAGTTTCACATCAATGATTTCTCCGCCAGGATGGCAGACAAAATTTAATACAAAGTTCAGTTGTTTTAAGAGTAATGATTATGATTCTCAAAATGATATAGACTTCTGGCTTTCATTCATGAAATAATGTCCTCTTTTATAAGGCAAAACTTCCAAGTAAGTTTATCCAACAATGAAAGTCTATTAGGGAATATTATAGTGATCTTCATGCCCTTTATTTTCAGTAGATTCTTTACATATTTTTCTTCATGGATCTAAATAGTTCTTCTGAAACAAATCACCATTTTATGGAACAAAAATTCAGAATTGTCTTAAGAAATTCTTCAGAAATTTCTCAACATACTAATAACTTGACAATCTTCTAATGTCTTTTATATTTTTGCCCACTATCTTATTAAAATATTTACTAATGTAAAAAAAAAAATTAAAGTAATGAATGCAAAAGCTTTGAATAATCTGGGGGAAAAGTTGGAAAGTAAGAGAGCTTTAAAAATTTTACATTAACCTTAATATTTAAGTATTTATATATTATTTGATTCATAATTATGATATATGCTTGCAATGAATCTAAACCAGAATAACATGTGAAGCTGAGAATAAGGATAGATGATCAGCACACCAGAGACAAACCAACCCTTCCTTTTTGTACTTCGGGGATATAAAACCTACCCATTACCAAAACTATGAATCAACTATCCAAACAAATAGACTAAGGAATAGGTCATTTGAATATTTTCCCAGATAATCAATACATAAAGGATCATAAAATATCACTGCAATGCTAGACCCTCACATAAATGAAGGATAAGAAGGAAAAAAAGTTCAGATTCTATCCCTATACTTTACTTGGATCTCCACAAAGGTAGAAGAAACATAGAAAAAGGGAAGAAATAATAAAAGAGATCTGGAAAGACATTTCCTGAAACTGAAAAAATGCAAATTTACCAAATGAAAAGTCTCACCATATGCTGAAGTTTTTTAAAAAAGGTACAGTTCTAGACAAATTCTGTTGAACATTTAGAAATTTAGGGTGAAGAAAAATTCCATTAAAAAAGAAAAATATGTTACCTACAAAAGAAATTATTCAGTTTGGCTGTTGATTTTCATTGTTTATCAATTAGGCAAGAAATCAGTAGATTAAAATCTTCAGGAAGATCTCTTAGAATTTAGAATTCCATACCCAAATCTAATAATATTGAAATGTGAAGTGAATTTTAAAAAAAATGGATTATGGAATGATTTAGAAAGTTTATGATTTATAATCAACATCTGACAGAATTTTATAGGACAATTAGCAAAACAAAGAAATAAATGAGTGGAAGTTATAGTATAAAGATATGCATCCAAATAACTATCAAATGCATAATTATATGAAAAATTTTTCATCTACAATGAAAATTAATTTAAACAGAAACTGGAACTAAATTAACAGAAGACCAAACATAGTGGGGAGAAAAGGAAAGTGATAGGATACTAAAGTTTGTGTTCTATTTTTGGCAAAATATGGATGCTGTTTATATCCTTCTGATAAAGATTTACATATATATATATGCTTAATTTATAAGGATAGCTGTGTATGGGTAGAAATATATACCTATTTTTTTCTAGTGGTAAATAACAACTTGTAGAATAAAATTTTAATAATCCAGTACAGGTAATTAAAAGGCAATTTTCAATACTAAAATCAACAAAAGCTATATGCCAAAAGCTTGGCTGTCCTTACTCTCCATACTTACAGTAAGACAAACTGAACAAATGGGAAGTGAACAAACTTGGTTGTAGGGGGACCTGTATTCCAGAAATCTGGATAGACAGATATGTCCAGAGAGCTACAACATTCAATATTTGTTTGCTTGGTGCAGAAGCCACTGGATACCATAAACTGGTAGGAATCCTTAAATTGTAATTTTGACAAATTGCTAGAGGCTGAGTGCTATTTAAGCAAAGGAATGAGAAACTCTTGGGAGCTGCAGTCATATAGGGACCCCAACATTTTCATGGATTTCTCTCTAGGAAACCTAACAGATTCATTGGAAAGGAGCTGAGAAAAATTCCCTTATGGTTCTGACAGGTTAGATTAGCCTCTATGACACCCTCCCAGACTCTTTTAGCTAGCAAAGATCCCATCTCTAGGGGGAAAGAAGTCAACAGAGGACAATTATGAAAACTAATCCCAGATGAGGAAAAGGAATTTTGTCCAATTCCAGCTATCTCCAGCCTTCAGATCTTCTGTAAGAAAAAAAAGGCCAATCATCAGGGGACAGGACTTCAAAGAAATAGATGTGAAGGACTGCAGGCAGGGAAAGGAGTCGGAAATGGGAGCAGGGGAGCTACACTCCTGAAGAAGGGAAAGAAACTTGTAAAGGCTACACACCTGAGACTCTGATCCAGTAAAGGACTGAGAAATAGTCAGAAGATTAAAGAACATTCCCCACTCCCACACCCAACCCCCAAACCAATAAAGCTCCAGAATAATAATAGTGGATTACTGTGGAAGTGCTGCAAGACAAAGGCTGTATTTGAGTAGCAATACATAGGGAATTCCTATGTATTGACTTTAGCATTTGATTGAATAACCAGTGGATGAAAATTCTGGGAAGGCCTACAATTCAATGATGGAAGTCAAATTTTGAGTGTATTATTAGGGACATGATGACAGGATGGATTTCCATTTCATCCCTTTATTCCCAGACCCATGAATCCAAGTTTTGGTAGACACAGCACAATATATTGGTCATTGAAATACTATAAAAGGGAGACATTATCCCAGCCCCACAGTATTACCACCAACTTGGCACTATAACAAAATATACAAAAGTTTATTCCACAACTTAACAGGATGATAGAGAATACTATAAGACCAGTGGATTCTATGAGCAAAACTCGCTGCTACTCCTCATTTTATGAAAAATGAATTATCTGATTAAAAGCAATAATGCTGGTTAAGTCTTGAAATGTAAACATTTAGTAAGTACAAAAATGGTGTTTTGTTTTGGGTTTTACATATTTGGCAGAGGCATTGAAAGCAGAGAAGGCAATTCAAAATCCAAAGTAAATACCTACTTCAGTGGGAACAAAGTGCTCCACTTCCATGACAGAAGTGATCCATTGTGGCCAAAAGGTTCTCTCAGCTACTACCTGTAGGGCAATGTGAATAAAAAAAACCCAAAACGCTGATAATCTCTCCTTCCATGACAAATGAACAAAAAGATAGACTGCTTGATATGATAATTACTGATTTTGCTTCAGAGCTACCCCTGAGAGGAGGCCAAAACTGCAGGAATACAGAATATTAAGCAGAATCTTTTATAAAACATCCCAAAGTTTTGTCTCCTGAAAAGTGATCATAAAGAACTCTCTATAGACTGTAAGGGCCAATTCTGAAAGCAGAGGTAATATAGCAAGAGTAGAAGTCATGGAAACTTGACCTTTCTCATGCAACTTAACTTGTGCCTTCAGTAATTATTCAAGCCTGATTTGTGTATACCACCTCCATATGTGATTAAGTGCTGCTCTGCATACTCAAATTGATGGCTTGATGTCAGACACCATCCAGTTCATGATGGAAATTTTAGATTTTATGGTAATTTTATGGTTAAGGTTCAAGTGTATAGTCTCTATTTGAGCCTAAAAGTGAGTATGAAGCTGTTTTCCAACAAAAGAATAGTTATCTTCAGAGGATAACATAGCTTCACTCCAAACTTATAAACTGTCAGGTTAAAAAAAATCTAAACTGTGAGTTACCCACAGTGGTCTGTCAAACATTCCTAGACCTATTGTCATATGAATAAGTGGGCAGAGCAGCCTGGAAAGGAGCCTAGACTTGTTTCAGAGCCTGTTCTCTGCATTCATGCAAAATTGGCATACATTCACCTAATTAGGTAAATGGATTGAAATATCATGCCCAAATGAAGTATGTGCTATTTCCAAAACCAAAAGAGGCCTACTAGGCAGTGCTTCTCTTTTAGAGGAGGGAATTGTTATTAGCTATGTCTACAAATTCAATGGATACAAATTGTATTATCCATATTTTCTGCAGTGCACACAAAAAACATAATGCAGGGTGCATTTCCCTAGCCTCCAATACCAATTCTTTCACTGCCCTTTTAGCCTTCACTGATAGTTTCTTCCAAGCCCTTCCAGCTTATACCTACTATCAGTTCTAAATCTGATTTCACAAATTTCAGTGTTCTGTCACTTCTGGTACCAATATCTGTTAGGTTATCTATGCTGCATAGCAAATCCATTCTAAATGTATTGGATTAAATGATTTTATTATCTTCCCCGACTCTGTTTGTTGATTAGGGCTCAACTGGATGTTTCTTTTGCTCCATCTGATTGCCATCTGGGGCTCTAGGCATCTGCAGTCTAGACTGAACTACAATGCTCAAAATGACTACCTGTAAGGTTCTATTTAATGCTCACTGCTGACTGGGAGATTCTTTATGGTTGTAGGTGAGAACAATGCCTCAGTATGACCTCTCCAGGTGACTTGAACTTCTAATATCATGATTGCTTATTTTTTAAGAGGGAGTGTTCTAAAAGATGAAAGTGTAAGCTTCAGATCTAAGGACTATCCTTGGACATTACACAAAGTTACTTCCACTGCAATTTCTTTGTTAAAGAGAGTAATGAAGTCAGCCCAGAGTCAATATTTGAGGAAACTATACTATGTATCAGTATTAGCAGGTGCCATTCTTGGGGGCCATATCTATAAACCAGCTTCCATAGAGGGCTTCATAATGTTTGTATCAAATATGAACAATAATAATCCCTTTAATTCCCTCTCTAAAGTATTACAATATGTTCTGCTTTTCCATTCTTCTTTAATTTTCTGCTTTCTGATCCTCATTACTTAGTATTCTGAGAATGTTCTCTATAAACACAAATTGTAACTATCTTTCCATTGATCAATACTATTTAATAACTTTCTCAGAGTTTAGAGTAAACATAATATTTTAGTATTTGCCTTATAGTATTTTATAACACTGTCCTTAGCACAGGTCTAAGAATGTAGTTAGTGCTTAATACAATTTAAAATACAATTTATGATTTATTGATGAGTGAAGTACCATTTAGTGCAATCTTCTCTAAACAGCAATTACAATTTTCAAAAACAGGAGGACATATTTAAATCCCTTACTCTATTTAGAAAATGGCCAGCATCTACAAGAAGTTCAGAGTCTAGTAAGAAAGACAGATATGGGCAATGATAAGGGAAGTACAGTATGGTAACTGCCATAAAATGAGTAATCAAAAAGTACTTTAAGATAGAAAAAGAAGAGTAATTATATAGTTTATTTTCATTAAAGACAGAATTCCAAAAATCTCAAAATTATAACTGTTCCTTTGAGGATATATTTCTCTGTAAAATGAAAGGTATATAGACACGTAGGTGGGAGTGATTTATTTTTCTATTATAGACCCACACAAACATACATATATAACAGAAGTTTAATTAATTTTCATTTTGCTTTGTGATATGTGTAATCAATAATGTAAAAGGTATATGTTAGCTTCTGCCAGTAAAAAGTAATAATAAATTTATCTGGCCACTCAAATATGCACAATTTATTATCCAAAGTATTTCTACACTGATTCAAAAACTAATATGTTGATTTACTCCATTGTCAAGATATTGTAAGTATGTAATTGGGTGCAAATTCCAAGACATCTTAACTGATATCAACAAACTCATTTCTTAGATAAATATTTGTTCTTAGGAAATGTGTTTATAACTGTTCTAGTTTTTCTTGCCCTCATTACACACATTTTGAAGTTTCCTCCCATTTCTGTTTTTAATTATCACTTGAAAATGATATGGTTTATCAAACTATGCTTTTGCACATATAGATGTTGTTTTGAAAAGTTTGAAAAAGAATTAATCTGATCTAGATCCTATTTTCTGGATTAATAATAGAAAACTTCCTTTGAAGACAAATTTCATGTATTTTAGGTATATTAAATGCTGATATTAGAGATTTAATTTGGTGCTTACCATCTGGATTTTACACATTGTATAAACATGTGTGTTCTGTGTATTTGGTTACAAAATGACTATCTTTCTATACAACCAAATGAAATATGATAATGCAGCAATGTTATGGTATTATATATAAAATATATCTATATACACAGTGTTTTAAGTAATAATTTCCTTAGTTTCTTTAGAGTTGCATGTGATCATGTACATGCTTAATTTTTCCTTTGTTTTTTCCCCTGGTCCCTTAGCTGAGGAAAAACTTCCCCCTCCATTCGTGCAACCCACATAAACTTTCTTCTCCATCAAGTAACCCATGTTAACAGTTGAATATGCATCCTTTCATTTTTTTTCCTTCATTTTTATAGAAAAAGGAAAGGGAAAGCAGACAATAAATGATGTGTTTTCAAGGAAATGACACTCTAAACAACTTGAGCCTAATTCCCTTGTGGAGCTTAGTAGTTTGTTGTAGAACATTCTCCTCATATTAACCCACCCAAAGGAACAAAAGAAATGGAATATTTATCTGCCAGCTCTCACTAGTCATTGGTTGAGCACTGTTACTGAGGACACTAATTACAAGACAGTACTTCTAGCCTGTTGTATGCATGTAGAGTGGATTCATGTTGCCAAAAAAAGCACTCAGGCAAGTAATAAAGATGCTGGCAGTGGGAAGTCAGGCTGAAATGCACTGCATTGGTAAGGTCCATGAGATTGCAGATGAGGCAGTGCCAGCATCTAATGACAGGGAAACATTAGAAGTCATCTTTTGAAGCCAGCAGAACTTTCATCAATGTGCATTACTGAATAACTTTTTGGAATCCTGTGGTACATGAATTATGCTCCCCAACATAGATATGTTCTTAATCTTAATTCACATTCTTGTCAATATGAACTCATTGTACGTAGGGCCTGTTGAAGATTTCTTTTAAGTTGAAATGTGCCCCAATTGAAGGATGGTGGGTCATAATCTGGATTACTGAAGGCCTTATGCATTGAACCAGGAAGTCACAGAGCTAGGAAAAGAGGTAGAAATACAAGCCAAGGAAGCCCAAGCATTGTTGGAACCAGCAATAGACTTCCATGTTCTTTGGGGAGAAGGCAAGCCTTGCTGATATCTTGATATTGGCCTTTTAGCTTCTGAAATTCAAGTCAAAAAATTCCTGTTGCTTAAGCCAAAGCCAATTATGGTGTTTGTGAGAGTAGCACAGGCAAGCTAAGAAAAAAAACATCCCAACACTGCAGGTTGGATTTTAATAGAGTAAGAAATGAAATCATAACTGTTAAGGAATGATTTGGGAGGTTATATGTTACAGTAGCAAATGTTAATAAGTATCTGCCATTTCTCATACTCAAAAGGGCTAGAAAAATGACCTAAATTTTTGAATACTCTGTTTTTTTCATTGAAATTCAGAATCCCTTTCTCTGCATTTCAAATATGTAATTTTAGATTTTATGAAAGGTATGTTGAATAGTCTTTGTGACTTTAATTCTGCAATGCAAGTAGAAAGGAATTGGACATTGTCATATGATTATTTTCAAAATGAAAGTTTATTACCAGTGAATGTGTTACCAGAATCACCAGGAATTTTGTATCTGAGAATATCCACTTTAATGCCAACATGTCTGCAGGCTTCATCTCCAATCAATTTATGAAGAAGTTCTTCCTTCTTTAATGCCTGAGCCACTACTTTTAAAATCAATTTGAGATCCGAGATGGTGGAGTAGGAAGCAGAAGGCTGCTGTCATCTCCAGAAGTGGCGGGAAGACAGGCAGACTTACTGGGCATAGGGGAAGTGGTAGGACCACAGGGCAATCAGTGCAGGCAGCTTGCATCGAGGGGCCTAGCCAGATGTTGGTGGCTTGAGAGAAAGGACTGTGTTTATTTTCTTTAATTTTCTTCCTTCTTTTTTCTTTCTTTTCCCCTCTTTCTTCCTCTTCCTTTTCCTCTTTTTCTTCTCATTTATCTTCTCCTATTTTTCCTTTTTTCTTTTATTTTTTCATTTAAACATGGGAAATTCTAAAGATTTAGAATAAGTGGAACAAAGTGTCAAAGAAGAGCCTTAACACAGAGAAAAATAATAATAAAACCCCAGGCAAAAGATAGAAACTGACCAACAGAGTAAATGCATCAAGATAATCAGATGCCTAGATATAAGGAAAAAATTACAAGCCATGCTAAGAAACAGGAAGATTGCCCAAAGGAACAAACTGAAAAGACAGATGAGTCATGGAATTTGGGACAACTAATCAAAGATCTTCACAGAAATCTAAAATAATTCAAGGAGATGAAGGAAGAGATAAAGGATAATAATATATTATTATTATAATAATAATATTATATAATAATATGCCCACATTGGGTGGGCATACAAAAGAAATGGTAAACCTATGTAAAAAGTAAAAGATCTTATGGCAATGAAAGGCACAAGAGAAGAAATTAAAAATACACTAAAATCACACAGTAGCAGATTTGAATAGGCAAGTTAGATTACAGGACATCTGAAATCCCACAAATAGAAGAACAGATAGAGGGGGGGGGGAAGGAAAAAAATTGAGCAGGGACTCAGGGAATTGAATGACAGTACAAAATGCACAACTATATGTATTATGGGTGTCCCAGAAGAAGAAAAGCAGGAAAAAGTGGCAGAAGGAATGTTTGAGGAAATAATGACTGAAAATATCCCAAATCTTATGAAGGACATGGATGATCTTTCCAGGAAATGCAGCATACGCCAAACAGAATAAATCCGAAGAGATTTACTCTGAGACACATCACATATAAGGGATGCTTGATAAGATTAAGTGCTGATTTCTCATCTGAAACCATGGCGGCAAGAAGACATAGTTAAGGTCCTGAAAGAGAAAAACTGTCAATGAAGAATTCTGTATCCAGCAAAATTGTCCTTCAAAAAAGAAAGAAGAGATTAAAATGTTCACAGATAAACAGTAATTGATACAATTGGTTAACAAAGAGTAGTGTCCATCAAGAAATGCTAAAGGAAGTTTGGCAGGTTGAAAAAAAGAGACAGGTGAGAAAGTTTGGAGAAAAGTGTAGAAAGAAAGATTATTAGTAAGGATAAATATAAGTATGAAAAGAGAAACAAATATATGATATGATTTATATATAAGCCAAAAGATAAAATTGTTGAAGTAAGTACTGCCTTTAAAATAATAACATTGAAGGTAAGTGGATTAAATTCCCCAATTAAGAGACATGGATTGGCAGAATGGATAAAAAAAATATGATCCATCTGTATGATATCTACAAGAGACTCACCTTAGACCTAAGGACAAATAGGTTGCAAGTGAAAGGTTGGAAAATGAGTTTCCATGCAAAGAGTAACCAAAATAAGAGCTGGGTTAATTATACTAATATCAGAAAAAATAGACTGTAAATGTAAAACTGTTGTAAGAGACAATGAAGGACACTATATATTAATAAAAGGGCCAATCAATGAAAAAGAAAGAACAATCATAAATATTTATGCACCTAACCAGGGTGCCCCAAAATATATGAGGCAAAGACTGGCAAAACTGAAGAGAGAAATAGATGCCTATACAATCATAGCGGGGGACTTCAATACACAATAGACAGAACATCTTGACAAAAGACCAATAAAGAAACAGAGATCTTGAATAATATATTAAAGGAACTAAACCTAATGGCCATATACAGAATATTACATCCTAAACAGCAGGATATACATTCTTCTCAAGCACTCATGGATCATTCTCCATGCTAGAAGGCAGTTTACATCATAGAACAAGTTTCAATGAACTTTAGAGAGTTAGAAATTATACAAAGCATTTTTTCTGACCACAACAAAATGAAGTCAGAAATCAATAATGGGTGAAGAACTGGAAAATTCACAAATATATGGAAGTTAAATAAAACTCTTAAACAATCAGTGGGTCAAGGAGGAAAATGCAAGAGAAATCAGTAAATATCTTGAGGTGAATGAAAATGAGAAGAAAACACATCAAAATTTATGGGATTCATTGAAGGCAGTGCTGAGAGGGAAATTTATAGCCCTAAAGGCCTACAGTAAGAAAGAAGAAAGACCTAAAATTGAAGACCTACTGCATACCTGGAGGAAATAGAAAAACAACAGCAAACTAATCCCAAAGCAAGCAGAAGGAAAGAAATAATAAAGACTATATCAGAATTAAATGAAATTGAAAATAAAAAACAATAGAGAGAATTAATAAAACCAAAAGCTGTTTTTAAGAAGATTAATAAAATCAACAAAGCCTTAACTAGACTAAAAAAGAAAGAAGGTGCAAATAAATAAAATAAGAAAGGAGAAAGAGGACATCATCACTGACTCCAAGAAATAAAAAGATCGTAAGAAGATACTATGAAAAATTATATGCCAACAAAATGGACAACTTAGATGAAATGGACGAATTTTTAGAAACACACAAGGGACCTCCACTGAGAAAAGAAGAGATGAAGACCTCAACAGATCAATCACAAGTCATGAGATTGAATCAGTCATCAAAAACCTCTAAACAAAGAAAACCCCAGGTCCAGATGTATTCACAGGTGAATTCTACCACTCATCCCAAAAATAATTAATACCAATCTTACTCAATCTTCCAAAAATTTGAAGAAGAGGGAACATTACCTAACTTGTTCTATGAAGATAACATCACCCTAATATCAAAGCTACATAAGAATGTTACAAGAAGGGGAAACTGCAGTCCAATCTCTCTAATGAACTTAGATGCAAAAATAATCAACAAAATACTTGCATATCGAATCCAACAACACAGCAAATGAAATATTTACTATGATCAGGTGGGTTTTATCCCAGGTATGCAAGGATAGTTTAACATAAGAAAATCAATTAATGTAATATACCACATTAACAAATTGAAGTAGAAAAATTATATGATCATCTCTATCAACGAAAAAAGGCATTCGACAAAATTCAGAACTTTCTTGATAAAAACACTTTGATAGAAATAGAAGTTTCATATATGAAAACTTACAGCTAAAATCATATTGAATGGTGAAAGGCTAGTAGATTTCCCTCTAAGTTCTGAAACAAGACAACAATGCCCACTGTCACCACCCAAATTCAAGATCATGTTAGAAGTTTTTGCTAGAGCACTTAGGCAAAAGAAAAAAAAAAAAAAGAAAAAGTAAAATGTTCCAAATTGAAAAGGAAGAAGTAAATTTTTCAGTATTTGTAGATGACATGATCCTATGTATATAAAGTACTGAAAAATCTACAAAAAATCTACTAAAGCTAATAAACAAGTTCAGTAAAGTGGCATGATATAAGATCAACATGCAAAAATCAGCAGTGTTTCTATACACTATGAATGAGCAATATGAGGAATAAATCAAGAAAAATTTCCATTTACAATAGCCACTTAAAGAATCAACTATCTAGGAATAAATTTAACCAAGGAGGTAAAGGACTTGTACACAGAAATCTACATAGCATTGCTAAAAGAAATCAAAGAAGGCCTACATAAATGGAAGGACAGTCCATATTCATGGATTGAAAGACTAAATATCATTAAGATGTCATTTCTACCCAAATTGATTTACACATTCAATGCAATCCCAATACAAATTTGAAAAGCATTTTTTTTTTTTGCGTAAATAGGAGAGCAAATTATCAAATTTAGTTGAGAGGGTAAGGGAGCCCTAAAAGACAATAACATTTTGAAAAAGAAGAACAAAGTTGGAGGACTCACACTACCTGACTTTAAAGCATATTACAAATCTACAGTGGTAAAAACTGCCTAGTATTGACACAAGAATAGGCGTATTGATCAATGTTACCCAACTGAAAGCTCAGAAACAGACATGCACATATATGGCCAAAGGATATTTTTGACAAGGCCATCAAGTCCTCTCAACTGGGACAGAATATTCTCTGCAACAAATGGTGCTGGGAGAACTGGATATCTATATCCAATAGAATGAAAGCTCTCGGGGTTCTTATACAAAAAACAGCTTAAGATGGATCAAAGACCTAAATATAAGGGCCAGGACAATAAAACACCTAGAAAATAATGTAGGGAATCTTCTACAAGATCTTGTGGTAGGCAATGGTTTCATAACATTTACACCCAAAGCCTGAACAATGAAAGAAAAAATAGGTAAATGGGATCTCCTCAAAATTAAACATTTGTTCTTCGAAGGACTTTGTCAAGAAATGTGAAAAGGCAGCCTAGTCAATGTGAGAAAAAATTTGGAAACCATATATCCAATAAGGGTTTATTATCCAGAATAAAGAAATACTACAATTCAATAATAAAAAGAGAAACAATCCAATTAAAAGATGAGCAAAAGACTTGAAGAGACACTTTTCAAAAGAGGATATACAAATGGCTAAAAAGCACATGAAAAGATGCTCAACATCACTAGCTATCAGGGAAATGCAAATAAAAACCATATGATCCAGCAATGCTGCTAATAGGAATATACCTAGAACAACTGAAAGCAGGGACACAAACAGAGATATGTACACCAATGTTTGTAGCCACATTACTCTCAATTTCCAAAAGATGGAAGCAATCCAAATGCCCATGAACAGAGGAATGGATAAACAGAATGTGGTAGATATGTATGATGGAATATTATTCAGTTGTATGAAAGAATGAAGTATTGATGCAGGTGATGACATAGATGAACCTCGAGGACTTTATGTTGAGTGAAATACAAAAGGACAAATATAGCATGATCTCACTGATATGAACTAAGTATAGTAAGCAGACATATGGAGGTAGAGTCTGGAAGATAGGTTACCAGGTGATAGAATGGGAGTAGAGAATGGTGAGCCGATGCTTAATCTGCGCAGAATTTATAATTAGGTTGATTGGTTTGGAAATGGAAGGAGGTGATGGTGGCGCAGTGATATGCATAGAATTAATAACGTTGAAATGTGTGGGTGAATGTGGTTAAAAGGGGAAGTTTTGGATTGTATGTGTTGCTAGAAGGAAAACCAGAGGATAAATGGTGGCAATGTATAACACAGTGAGCTCTGGGATCGCTGAGGATTGTGGTTAATAATATAAATATAAGAAAGTTCTTTCAAAAGGTATAACAAAGGTATGCCACTAGTACAGGGTGTTTATAGTGTGGTGTATCAGAAAACGTGCACCCAAAGCATACTTCTGTGGGATATAAATGTATTCTTGTTGTCATTGGTATGTTTTCTCAATAGAGGCCCACGCAGTAGCTAACAAAATATTAACCTTCCCTTCTGGGGACATCCTGCTACTTTCTCAAATAAGATAGCAAAAATTTCTGGAATAATATAAGCTGTGCCTAAGGAAAGTAAACAGGCCAATAAGTCAAGTCCTCAATCTTAATATTTTCCCTTATGAACCTTATTCCTGTAATAATGAAACTAAGCCTAACTATAATTAACGCCTAAGTATGACCTCCTGAAAACCTCCCTGTAACCGAAATGTAGCCTCTCTCTGAGCCAAACTCTGCAAATAAACTCAGTACCTTCCCACAATGTGAGTCATGACTCCTGGGAATAAGACTCCCTGGCAACAAAGGGTGATTACCAAGCGTTAAACAGTGATGCACTTGGAAGAAGACCTTGAAAAAGAGGGAAAATATTAAATAAAACAGTTTTTATGGCGAAGAGATTTTAAAATCAGTCAGAAGGTGATTCAAGAGGTTACACTTATGCAGGTCTCAGGCAGATTTCACAAACTGCCACAGTAAACAAAGCCTTAACAAAAGTGCTCTGGAGGGCTTTAGGGACATCCAGTCACCACGGGCAAGACATCCAGCTCATGAAATTCACACCTCCTCGGCAGGCCCTTTTGGGGGATATATGAAAGTCTATTTACCCAAGATAACATAGTTATACTCATTTATAATTCCCCTACTCATGATTCTTCAAGTACTTTTATTTGAACCTATAATTTTCAATTTACCTGTTAAATATATTTCTCAGAGATTTATATCTTCAGATTGTTCATATGCCAGTTTAGCCCTTGAAACCCGGTGGAATTGCTGCCAACTCCTACTTTCCTTGGGCTAGTCTCGGACAACTAACAATACGATGACGATAGACCATTTCCATCCCCAAAACAGGGAATATCCTCAAATGCAAGCAAAACAATTCCTTCCATGTTCTCCATAATATCTAAGTCCCCTTTCAACCTGATGCAGTCAGAGCAGACATCATACTAAATCCCTCAAGATTGAGGAATTAACAAAAATAAGGCGGGAATGTAAGCACAGACCAAAAATAGATATATTGTTATTATAGTTACTATCTTGTGTTATTAGAGTAACTTGTAAAATTGATATAAAATTTTTTTTTAATTTAAAAAAATCAATTCAACAAGAATTTTTTAAGACTATGACAAAAATGAACAAAAAATTAGAGATCCTAAAATCTTAAAGGAGAGTCTTAATGACTTTTTTTCACTATGATTTTTGGCTATAGTGCTTTCCCTGATTTTTTGCCCTCCCTTTTAGATTGCCTTCTATTTTACAATGACTGGGTCATCCTCAAAATGATTTCTCCCCTGTTGGCCCTCTAAGTTTTAAAAATTAATTAAAATTCAATTTATTTCTATTATTCTATTATCACCTGCTTTCTCATCTTCATAAGATTTAATTAGCTGTTTATAAAACATAGAAAGCTGTAACACTTGTAACAAATATTGCATATTTTAATAATCATATATACTCTTTAGGATAAGCACTAATATTTCAACTGGCAAATGTAGTTATTGAAGTTTGGAGATATTTGTCACCAAAGATTTTAGAACTAGTAAGTAGGGTCACCAAGTTAAATGCAAATATGGCTGAGCCTTTATATCAGCTGTATACTACTGCCTTCTTCACTGGATTTATTATCCAACATATCCCATGCCCAATATTCTAGTCTCTGAAAAGCAGATTAAGAATACATTATATAAACCATGTGTTGGTATATTTCTCATCAATCTTAAGGATTAAGAAAATTTTCTGATAATGAAAATATTCATTTGTGGAAATCCTCATTAATTTGTAAAACTTAGCTTAGGTCACTCAGCAATAATAAAGTGGATAAAAAATGGCAACAAAAAAAAGTCTTATCACAGTGCATTGTTCTCAGATTATAAAATACATAAATCTGTTACCATTAGCAATGTATTCTAGGTATATGTCTTCTGGCTCAGAAAAACTACATACACATTTTGGCAGATTCCTCTATTTGTTGTTATCTGAAGAAATCCATTAAATTCACATGTCTGGCATATTTGAGAAAAATAAGAGAAAATAATTAATGTGGTACAACAACATTGTGTGGGATTTACTCATGTTACTGCCAAAATTTGAGCAGATTGTAAGAAATTAGCATCGCTCATCAGTGCCTCACAATTTCTTTCAATGAGCTAAATCACAGTCACATCTGGAGTCTTTGTGCCTTAACAATTAGTTTCATATTCTGTAAGTGCAATTTAAAAAGTTGGAAAAGTCAACATGAGAGTGAGCAATTCCATGAAATAATATATTTCACTAAAGCTACTACTAGAATATACAATTAGTTATAGAATAACCTTTTTATTTCCATTGCCTTATAGTTAGAAACTTGAATGTAATAAAGTACTCTTATAAATAGATAAGTTTTGTTCTTCTTTTTTCTATTTCATTTGCTTTCAAATTCTTATTCATTAACCTTCTAATGTTTGTTCACACTGAACTGCTTTCTAAATGTTTTTTCTTCTCATTCAGAATAAAGGTGTCAAATTATATGCTATGAGGTACGTGTATAGTTCTTGAAAGAGAATTTAGCTCTTCCTAGGAATTTCTGTAAATAAATCCTAAAGGGCACAATTCCTCAGGGGAAAGTAGAGTGTAATTCAATGGTCTCTACATTCTAGTGTGCATGAGTCACCTGGAGTGTTTTGAAAAATTGCAGATATTAGGACCCCACCATGAGATAATTTGATTCCACTGGTTGGGAGGAAGAAGAAGAAACTGAATTTTAATAGTAACTGGTGGTGTTAATTTAGGTAGTCTGAATTGGGGAATCAGTTGCAGATTATCAGAATTAAAGATCTGAAATTAAAATAATTGAAGGGGTCCTTGATTTTCAGTCTATATTGATTTCTGTGGGGAAGAAATGAATTATATTGTAAGCTTCTAGATCTTTATATGAAATAATTTTATTTCTGTGAGGTGGATTTGTATTTTTAAGTTACAGAAAAATATTTCTTAAACAGTAACCATCAACATGTATTCAGTGTACCTTTATAGATGGTTTTTGCCCATGATGAGAGAAATTTTCATCTCCCTTTCATTGTCTACATTTATGCTTCATTTACTTATCATGATTCATTCATCAAAAGCACTACCCAACCTCTGTGAATTTTCATTAAATTTCATGTTAAACAAAAAATATATACCATAATAATATCATAATATCTTCTGTGTGGTCTTAAAAATTTTTTTTAATGTATTCACCAATATGAGAAAATTTCATTAATATTGTCTCTGAAATTTCAGAAATTATTATAATTTAGACAAAATTTTATCTGAAATGTACCATCAAAAGTGACATTTACCATAAAAAGGCTATTTTTTAAACAAATTAGTTTTATTGATATATATCAATAAACATACAATGCATCCAAAGTATACAATCAATGGTATTTGCTATAGTTACATAGTTGTGCATTCATTACTTCAAACATTATTAGAGCATTTTCATTATTTCATTAATAATAATAATAAACAAAAAAACCCAGGCAAACAAACAAACAAGAAAATTCCTCACCTCTCAGTCTCTCAATGCTTCCCCCACTGTATATAGCTGTTGTTTCTGGCTATTCTATCCAAAGTGTGTAATCAATGGCTTTTAGTATAATCACAATGTTGTACATTCATCATCTCAAAAATTTTAGAACAATTTCATTACTCCAAAAAGAAAAACTCCACACCCATTACCATTCAAAATGATTTTTTAAAAAATATCTTGAGGGAAGCACTTAAAACTCATATAAAACAGTGTAAAGATTACCCAAATGTTAGATATATCAATTTATAGTCAGTTATCTTGGTTTATAATTAGCATGTTTTGTTTAGTTTAATATATTATTTATGGACGTTTACTAGGCAAAAGTTTGGAAGAAAAAATTTTAAATAGTGTTATTCTCTTAAAGAAATGACAATTGTTTAATCTAAAAGAGACTCCTAATGTGGATGGCAATGGACATTTCAGTACCAATAGTTGGCAGAAAATTCTACTCTAAACTTCTGAATTTTTGGCCTAGATATTTTTATCTCTTCTTTTTAAAATAATTTCAAACTCAGAAGTGTTGCAAGAAAAGTGCACATAGCTTATCTGCCCTTCATCCAGAATCACATAAATTAAAGTTTCTCTTCTTTACTCTCAAATGCTTTAGCATAAATATTATAACAACAAGACCATTTGTTTATATGAGCACAGTAAAATGATTAAATTATGGAATTTTAAAATGACTCAGTATCATTGTCTAATATCAAATCCATATTCAATTTTGTCCATTTTTTCTTTTTTTCTCAACTTTGGCCTTGTAGCAATCTACCCTATTCCTTGATCCAATCTACCATCACAAACTATAGCTTGTTGTCTTGTCTCTTTAGTTCTTTTTAATCTGAATCAGTTCTTCATTCTTTTCTTTTCCAATATAGAAACAATTTGCAGAATACAGGCCACTTTTTAGTAAAATGATCCTCTATTTGGGTTGCCTGATGTTTCCTCAGGATAACAATCAAATTATGTATTTTGGAAAGTTTACTAAGTAAATGACTTTTATTATTTTTAATGCACTTTGATGAATGAAGTTTAAGTGTCTGTTTAATTTAGTATCCACCAGATTTCTCCACTGTAAAATTATCATTCCTCTCTTTTTAATTAGTATGGGGGGATTTTTGATACTTATAAATATGGCATTACTAATTTACCCAGTACTCTTGGATTCCATTGATGAATTCTCCCTCTGTCAATAATAATTTTGATGCTTACAAAATTAGTATTTTTTCTAAAACTATTATTCCTTCAACATTTAGCATTCTCATTGTATTGTAAAAAAGAATTTTTCCTTTGATGGATCTATCTACATATCTCTGTTTATCTACCTATTAATCAAACATCTATGATCTATTTTTAGCAATATGGTATTTTATTAATAATTTTATTAGTAATTTAGTCAATGCGATATAATCTATTACTGTCATTATTCATTTTGATGTTCAAGTTCTCCCTGATTTGCCAGTAGTATCCCCTTCTACCTAACTCCCATATTCTTTTGACATGATCCTATCATTTAATTTTGCAATAATAAACTTTATTTTTATAAGTTTTAGATTTATATTTACAGAAAAATTACACCAAAAGTATAGGGAATTCCCATATTAACCCCCACATCCACACACATAGTATCCCCTATTATTTTTTAACAACTTTATTTCAAATTCACAAAGATAAAAGAGGAGTAAAAGCAGTTCAACAAGTTATGGAAACATTACTCCTAAAAAGTTCTTTTTCAGGCACTTTTATCTCATCTAATTCCAACTGCTAACTCAATTGTTCCTATAGTGTTCAGAAAGAACCCAGATGAACACAGATTGGTTAAACAACATAGTCAAGGTGTCCTTATTAATGAAAAATATGAATGGGAAAGAAAATGCTTAATTGTATTCATAACTCAGAAAACAAAACCCCATATTCTTTTTTTCACATTTAGAATTAATATAGTACCAAATTTTATTTTGCTATAAAAACATTACAATGTTGTTAACTATAGCCCATAAATTATGTTAGTTATATTTTTCCTATATTCATAACAAGCTGTAGTAGAACATTCCTATATTTATATTAACTACCATTCTCAAATACTTCCAAAATAATTTTTATACCTTCCTAATTATTATCCTCCAGCTGTCCTCCAACTAATATTAATCTTCCTAGACTACTCATTTCAGCCACAATCATACCCATAAATCAACAGTGTTTGTTACATTCATTATAATGTGTTACCACCAAATGCAATCATTACCACATATCTACATTTGATCTCATTAAACATTCTACATACATCCAGCATCTTCTCCACTTTCTCATCCCACATTCCTTCTCCCACCAACCTACACTTTATAGTTCAACTCTATAATTCTATTCATTGTATTTAGTTCATATCGGTGAGACAATACAATATTTGCCCTTTTGTATCTGACTTATTTCACTCAACGAAATATCCCCAAGGTATTATGCTGGGATTCAGGGCTCAACTGGCATATGAACAATCTGAAGATTTAAGACTCTGAGAGTTATATTTAATGGGTAATTGAAAAATATAGGTTCAAATAAAAGGAGTAGAAGAATCACAAGTAGGAGAATTATAAATGAGTATAAGTATGTTACACTTGTGAAATAGATTATCATATATTCCCAAATAGGACCCCCAAAAGAGTCTTGACATCATGAGGTTGTGTATCTTGCCTTTAGTGTCCAGACATCCCTAGAGCCCTCTGGGGCACTCTTTTTTGAGGCTTTGTTTATTATGACAGTTAGTGAAATCTGTCTTAGACTTGCTTAAGCTCAACCTCTGGAAAGACCATGCTACTTACTTTGAAATTTCTTAGACATAAAAAATATTTTTTATTTAATGTTTCCCCATTTTAGTCAAGGTATTTTTCCAAATGAATTGCTGTTTACCGCTTGGTAATAATCTCTCAGTGACAAGGAGCCTTATCCCTGGGAATCCTGTCCCACATTGGGGGAAGGTAGTATGCTTATTTGTAGATAATAAAGGTAGTATGTTTATTTGGTTTAGAGAGAGACCACATTTGAGTAGCAAGGAGGCTTTCAGGAGGTAACTATTAGGTATGTATTATAATTCGGCTTAGTTTCATTTTTACAGGAATAAGGTTCATAAGTACAAGCATTAAGATCAAGGACTTGGCATATAGGCCTGTTTTCTTTTCTTAAGCACAGCTTATATATTCTAGAGAGAGATTTTTGCCATTTTATTTTAGAAAGAAGCAGGACTTCCCCAGGAGGGAAGTTTAATATTTTCTTAGCTACTGTGTGGGCATCTATCCGGAAAACATACCAGTGACAGCACAAATACATTCATATCCCATAAATGCATGCTTTAGGTGCATTTCCCCCCATATGTTCCTACTATCAACATCTGTACTAGTGAAATACCTTTGATATTAATCCTTAAAGCACGTTCTTATATTTGATTCTTAACTACAATACTCAGCCACCCCAGAATTCACTGATTTATAGTCACCCATTTTATACTCTAGCTTTTCTGATAGCCTCATGGATGGCCAAAACTTCCCCTTTTAACCATATGCACACCCAGCACAGTTAGTTACACTCATATCACAGCACCACCATCACTTCCATCGATTTCTAACTGTTTCGATCACTATAGCTTTGTAACGTGCTTTAAAGTCAGGTTAGTGTGTGTCCTCCAACTTTGTTTTCCTTTTTGAAGATGTTTTTGGCTATTTGGTACACCTTACCTATTCAAATAAATTTGATAGTTGGCTTTTCCATTTCTGTAAAAAATGCTGTTGTAAATTTTATTGGGATTGTGTTGAATCTGTAAATCAATTTGGGAAAAATTGTGATCTTAATGATATTTAGTCTTCCAATCCATGAACATGAAATAGTCTTCCATTTATTTAGGTCTTCCTTGATTTCTTTTAGCAATGTTTTGTAGTTTTCTGTGTACAAGTCCTTTACATCTTTAGTTACATTTATTCCTAGATAGTTTTTGTTGCTATTGTAAATTGAATTATTTTCAAAATTTTCTTCTGATTGCTCATTATTAGAAGAAAGAAACACTACTGAATTTTGCATGTTGATTTTCTATCCTGCCACTTTGCTGAACTCCTTTAGTAGCTTTATTGTAGATTTTTCAGGACTTACTATACATAGGATCATGTCACCTGCAAATAGTGAAGGTTTTATGCCTTTATTTCCAATTTGGATGTCTTTTATTTCTTTTTCTTACCTATGTGTAATAGCAAGAAATTCTAACACTGTTGAATTAGAGTGGTAACAGTGGTTATCTTTTTTCGTTCCAGGTCATAGAGGGAAAGCCTTTAGTTTCTCACCATTAAATATGATGTTAACTATGGGTTTTTCATATATGCCCTTTATCATGTTGAGGGAATTTCCATCTATTTGTGTCTTTTTACATGTTGTTTTCAAGAAATGATGCTGAATTTTGTTGAATGCCTTTTCTACAGTGATAGAGATGATCATGTAATTTTTCTCTTTTGCTCTGTTAATGTGGTGTTTTACATTAATTGATTTTCTTATGTTGAACCATCCTTGCATACCTTAGGTAAAGTCCACTTGATCATAGTGTATAATTCATTTGATGTGTTGTTGGATTCTATTTGCAGGACTTTTTAAAATGATTTTTGCATCAATTTCATTAAAGAGATTGGTCTCAATTTTCTTTTTTTGTAGCATCTTTATGTGACTTTGGTGTTAGGGTGATGTTAACATCATAGAATGAGTTAGGTAATGTTCTCTCCTCTTTGGTTTTCTGGAAGAGTGTGAGCAGGATTGGTATTAGTTCCTTTCTGAATGATTTTTAGAATTCACCTGTGAGTCCATCTGGTGCTGGGCTTTTCTTGGTCGGGAGGTTTTTGATTCAATCTTATTACATGGGATTGATCTTTTGAGGTCTTCTGTTTCTTCTTTCATCAGTGTAGGTTGCTTTTGTGTTTCTAGAAATTTGTCTGTTTCATCTAAGTTGTCCAGCTTGTTGGCCTACAATTTTTCATTGTTTCCTTTTATGATTCTTTTTATTTTGGGGCGTTAGTTTGTTGTCCACTCATTTCTGATTTTATTTGTATCTTTTTTTTTTCTTTGTTAGACTTGCTAAAGTTTGCCAAATTGATTAATCTTCTTAAAAAACACCTTTTGGTTTAATTAATTCTTTCTATTTTTTATTTTCAATTTCATTTAATCCTGCTCTAATCTTTGCTCTTTCTTTCTGTTTACTTTGGGATTAGTTTATTGTTCCTTTTCTAGTTCCTCCATATGTATAGTCAGGTCTTTGATTTTAGATCTTCTTTTTTAATGTATGCATTTTTTACTAATTAATTTCCCTCTCAGCACTGTTTTTGCTGCTTCCCATAAATTTTGATATGTTGTGTTCTCCTTTTCATTTGACTCAACATATTTACTGATTTCCCTTGCAATTTCCTCCTTGACCCACTGATTGTTTAAGAGTCTGTTTTTAACTTCCATATACTTGTCAATTTTCCAGTTCTTCACCCATTATTGATTTTCAGCTTCATTCTGTTGCTATCAGAAATAGTGCTTTGTATAATTTTAATCTTTCTAAATTAATTGAGACTTGATCTATGATCAAACATGTCATCTCTCCTGGAGAATTATCCATGAGTCCTTATGTAGAATGAATATCTTGCTGTTTTGAGGTGTAATGTTTCATATATGTCCATTAGGGCTAGATCCTCTAACGTATTATTCAAGCTCTTGGTTTCTTTATTATTACTCTGCCCAGATATTCTATCCAATGCTGAGAGTGGTGTATTGAATTCTCCAAATATTATTACAGAGATGTCTATTTCTCCCCTCAGTTTTGTCAGTGTATGTCTCATGTATTTTGGAGCACCCTGATAAGGTGCATATATATTTATGATTTTTTTTCTTTTTGATGGATTACCTCTTTTATTAATATATAGTGTCCTTCTTTGTCTTTTACAGTAGTTTTGCCTTTAAACTCTAATTTTTCTGATATTAGTATAGCTACCCCAGACAATTTTTGGTTAATGTGTGTGTGAAAAATTGTTTTCCAACCTTTCACTTGCAACCTACCTGTGTCCTTGGGTCTAATGTGTCTCTCTTGTAGACAGCATATAGTTGGGCCATATTTTTATCCATTTTGCAAATCTCTGCCTCTTATTTGGAAAATTTAATCCATTAATCTTCAATGTTTTGCTGTAAAGTCAATACTTCTGGCATTTTTTCTTTAGACTTTCATATGTCATATTTTGGGTTTCCCTTTTTACTCTTTTAGTTACCCTTACTAATAATCTTCCTCTCTACACTCTCCTCCAAATCTCTCTCTCTTATCTTTTCCTTTCAACCTGCAGAACTCCCTTTAGTATTTTTCAAGGGAAGGACTCTTATTGAAAAATTCTCTCAATTTCTATTTTTCTATGAGTATTTTGATCTCTTCCTCATTCTTGAAGGACAATTATGCTGGATACAGAATTCTTTACTGGCAATTTTTCTTTCAGCACCTTAACTATATCATACTACTACCTTTTCACCTCCATGGTTTCAGATGAGAAATCACACTAATTTTATTTAATATCCCTTATATGTGATAAATCTCTTTTCTCTTGCTGCTTTCAGGACTCTCTTTATTTTGGCATTTGACTATGTGATTAGTATGTTTCTCAGATTAGGTCTGCTAGGAGTTTTTCTGTTTGGAGTAAGCTGTACTTCCTGGATATGTACCTCCAAGTCCCTCATAAGAGTTGGGAAATTTTGGGCTATTTTTTCCACAAATACTCCTTAGGCCCCTATTCCCTTCTCTTCTTCCTCAGGAAAAAACAAAATAATGTTTTTTGTTTTTTCTTTTCTATGTGGTTGCATCATCATCTTTTTGGTGCATCTCTTTACCATTCAGGGGCCTGCAATCTCCACGCCATGCAGTGGCCTGTGCCTCTCCGTGCCGTGCAGGGGCCTGCACCTCACCACACAGGACTGGGATGCCTTTTTTCTTTTTTTTAACAGGAATCCCGGGGATTGAACCTGGTTCCTCCATAGAAGCTCAATTGCTTGAACCACAGCCACTTCCCATAATATGTATAGTTTTGCATCTCATTCAATTCCCTGAGTCCCTGCTCAATAATTTCCATTTATTTCTTTATCTGTTCTTCTATCTTTGTAACTTTGAATGCACTATCTTCCACTTTGCTAATTTGTTTGTCTGTCTATTCAAATATGCTGTTGTGTTTTCAGTGTATTTTTAATTTCTTTCATTGTGCATTTCATTAACATAAGATCTGTTTTTTTTTTTATGTATGTTTACAATTTCTTCTGTATGTTCAAACAGTTTCTTCCTAATATCCTTTATCACTTCCCTCATCTCATTGAATTGATCTAGTATGTTTGTTCGGAAATCTTTGTTAGTTGTTTCACTTCTGGGTCTCCCCTGCTTTTTAGTTTATTCCTTTAAATGGGATATATCTTCCTGTTTCTCAGTCTGGCTTGTAGGTTTTTGCTGATGTCTAGGCATATGTTTATCTTGATGGGTTTATTCTGTTGATCAGTCTCTCTCTCTTGCTTAGGGTCTTATTTTTGTTTGGTTTTGTGTTCAGAGTTGTAGCAGTTTGTCATTATTTATGAATTCCAAAAATAGGTTTTGGATTATGTTTGTGAACTGGTCTGTCCCTCTGGGCATATTAGATTATATTGGATTAAGAGGTTTCACTTTTACTTGATTAATTTATGATTAAGGCTTTGATTGGGCCATGTCATTAGGACATTGAGTCCCTGCCCCCTTGGTGAGCAGTAACTCACAGAGAAAACAACATGGCAAAGCAGAGGTTGGAGTTTTGCGCTAGAGCCCAGGAAGTAAGCATACAGAGGAGCAGAGCACCTGAGCTCAGAGAGAATTGAGCCCTGGAGAGAAAGACAGAGCCGGTGGCTGGATAGTCTACCGCTGGCCTTGTGGAGAGAGCAGGGCATCTGAGCCCAGAGAGAAACAAGCCCCAGAAAGAGAGTAACCTAGGAAGCCTGAACTCTTGGCAGACATCAACAGCCATCTTGCTCCAACACGTGGCAACAGATTTTGGTGAGGGAAGTAACTTATGCTTTATGGCCTGGTAACTGAAAGCTTCTACTCAAAATAAATGCCCTTTATAAAAGCCAACAGATTTCTGGTATTTTGCATCAGCACCCCTTTGGCTTACTAATACAAAGGTCTACTTTGATATTTGGTTTGACTTATTATAAATCTTTAGGATTGCCTAAGTTTAAATAAAAAAATAATATAATAAAAACATAAAGAAAAAGAGCAAAATGAAAAACATAAATAAAAATGGAAAAAATAAAAATTTATAAAAAATTAACAAAGGAAAGCAAAAAAAACCCAGGAAAATAAAAAAAAGAAATGAGAAAAAAGTGGAAAAGGAAGAAAGAAAAAGAAAGGGGGAAGAAGGAAGTGAAAGAAAAAGAACAAACAAACAAAAAGGATGGCCTCCCTCTCAGGTCACAGGCTTCCAGTTACACTCCTCCCCATCAACTGTCCATGCCTGCCAATCAATCATCCCAAGGTCTGTCTCTTTGCAGGTACATGGGAGAGGGTGATAGGAAGAAGAAAGGAAGAAAGGAAGATAAAGAAAGAAAGAGAAAGAGAGGGAGGGAGGAAGGGAGGAAAGAAGGAAGGAAGGAAGGGAGGGAGGGAGGAAGGGAGGAAGGGAGGAAGGGAGGGAGGACGGACGGACATTAGTGGACTGCCCATGTCCACCAATCAACCTATGGCCCACTTCTCCACAGGTACCCAGTGAGGAATGGGAGAAAAATAAATAAATAAATGGCTACCCTCTGAAGCCTCTGGCCTCTGGCTAGGTATTCCCTCACTGGCCAGATTGCCTTACTGCTGGTTCCTCCTTAGCACACATCTGTAACTCCCAACATTTCCCCGATTTCCCCACAGCTTTCCTCTCACCTGGTGTCTGGCTGGGCACCCCATTGCTGGCCCGCTTGCCCTGGGGTTCTCCTCTGCCCTGGTGCCTATCCAGGCTCCTCCAGTGCCTGGATGGCAGCCATTCTCCAGATGCCCTTTGTGATTACCCCCCTGCAACCCCGCAGCTTCCCCTCTGCACCCCCTATGCCTGCCTGCGTTCGTGCAGCTTCTGGAGGAGGGGTGCAGCCTGCTGTTCTCTACTCTGACATCTTGCATCCACCAATTCTATCATTTTTGAGCACTTCCTTACGTTCTGGTTCAAGATGTTTGTGGTGCATCTTATATATTCCTTGTTCCAAGGAACTCCAGATTCCTTTTATTAAAAAATGCTATTTGAAAAACAATACTTGGGTACTAGTTATGCTTATTGCTACTTGAGTATCACTGCTTTCTCATACCTTTTAGTGGACATTGAGGCAAAAAAATTAAAACAACAAAGGTCCAATCTGACATATCAGAATAATTCTAATTCCAGTCCAATGCAAAGATTTTTTCTTTATAATTGCCAATTCCACATTTGTACCTCCTTTTTTCAGTGTTTGGGCACTGCTGATTCCAAACAACTTCTTTAGTTTTACTCATTTGCTTAATTCTACAAAACAATAAAATGATTTCAATATGATAACACACCAATTCCAAAAATAAGCATACTAATTAGAGTTCTAGATTTATTTGCTGTTATTTTTGTCATTAGAATGAGCATATATTATGAAAGTACTATTTTCAGGATTTTCTTTGGTAATTTTTTACATTTTCATCTTTTTTGGTATTGTAATTTTAATCATTTGAAGTATAGCTGAATTCAATTTAATGTGTTTTTCCCCATGCTTGTTGATTTATTTATTTTTGAATATGTAAAACATAAACATGGCTCCAAAAGTCAAAATTATATAAAAGTTTCTGCTAAGCATAGTGTCACCCTCTCTCCTATCCTTTAAGCTCCAGTTTCATCCAACCATGTAGATAATCAAATCAATGGGTCCTCATTTATCCTCTGTTTCTTTTTGTAAAACTAAGTATATGCTTTATGCTTTCTTATTTTCCCTTCTTTTAACATCATCAACAACAGAAAAGTATGTTATATGTTTCAGTTTTCCAGAACTTCAATAGAAATAACACATAATGGGTTGACTAGAACAAGGGAATTTATTGTCTCATGGTTTTGGAGGCTAGAAGTTCAAAATCAAAGTCTCAAGATGCTGTTCTTTCTCTTGGAGTCTGTAGCATTTTGGTACTGTCTTGCTGCAATTCTTGGAGTTCCTTGGCTTGCCTCCATAACATGACAATCTGCCTTCTTGGTCTCCTCCTATGACATTCTCTGACTTCCGGCTTCTTCTGAATTCTGGCTTCTACTGACGGACTACATCCAAATTTCTTCTATTTATTCTCTTTGTGAGGCCTCCAGTTATATGGATTAAGGCCCAACTTGATTCAATCTGGCTTCAACTAAATAAAATTTTTGAAGATCCTATTCACAAGTGTGTCCACAACTTAACTGATGTTAAGATCTTCAAAGATCTTTTTCCTAATGGTTCATATGCACAGAAACACAGATTAAGATTTGATCATGTCTTTTTTGGGGGTCATGAATCAATCCCCAATAGTCTGCCTGCTGGATCCCAAAAAGGATACGTTCTTCCCATTTGAAAAATACATTCAGCCTCTCCCCAAATCCCAAAGCATTAAGTAATTTCAGTGTCAACTCTAAGTCCAAAGTCATTAAAAGAAGTTACAGGTGAGAAAAAAACAAAAGAAAAAAAATCAGTTACAGGCATTGTCTGTCCTGGGCCAAAATTCCTTTCCATCTGATGACCTAGAAAATAAGTTATCTGCTTCTAAAATATAATAGTGGGGCAGGTAGAGGATAGATATTCCCATTCCAGAAGGGAAAAATTGGAAGGTAAAAGGAGAAATTGGAAATTGTCCCAGGTCACAAGAAAGTCTAAATTCCAGAAGGACAAACTGCCTTATATTCCAAGATCTGAAAATCATCTATAGATTGATGCTTTGTACTTCAACTTACTGCAGTGGCAGTCTCAACCCTTCCCAAGAGTTCTTCCTGAACACCAAATACTCCTTTTTGAGCATCAGGGGGGCTTCCAGAATGCTGGGGCATATACCTGCTCTCTCCAAACATTGGAGTAATAGTTGCACTTTCCTAAGTGGAGTGGAATCCCTCTCTATTGGCCTGACGGATCCCTTAAGTCCAGACCTCTACTTCTATGTTTCTCCCTAGAAATAATTTTCCTTCAAACCATCCCATCTCTGTCCCTTTCAGCCTAGGCTGGCAGTGTGTCTGCTCATAAAAATTCTCAAGAACCCTGTTTGTTTTCTTTGCAATTCAAAATGGGTCCAATTTTTCATACAAATAGATCTCCCACAGATCCTTCCTGGATAACTGTATTTCCAATTCTGACTTTGTCTGGGATGAATGACTGGATCCTTGAATCCTATGCCTAATCTCCTTAGCAAACATCTGTGTAATCAAAACCTCATCTGGAGCCCTGTTCTCTGGGAATGCACCTCTTCAGAGCTCAGGGAGTGCCCTAATATTGCTTCTGCAGAACACTGACTGGATAGTCCATGATTTTTCCAAATCTTTTGTTGCTGATTTCTTTGTGTTTAATAGTTCAGGCCACAGTACATCTCTTTATCATTTTACTATAAGCAGCAAAGAGAAACCAGGCTGTGCCTTGAACACTTTGCTTGGAAATCTCCCTAGCTAAATATCCAAGTTCACCACTTAAAAATTCTGTCTTCCATCTGACATCAGACCACAATTTTACCAAGTTCTCTGCCACTTTATAACAAGGATTGCCTTTTCTCCAGTTTCCAACAATATAGTCTTCAACTTCTAAGGCCTTGCCAGAAGCATCTATAACATCCATATTCCTACTAACATTCAGTTTATAATGATATATTTATTATCTAAATGACAGAAATTTTCTCTACAGCTCGCACTTATTTCTGAGTCCTCAACGGAATTGTGTTTAATGTCCATATGTCTACTGACAAGGCTTTTCAATCTAGCCTTTTACTACCAAGTACCTCAAAATTCCTGCCTCTACCTATTACCTAATTCTAAAGTCATTTCAACAGTTTTCAGCATTTGTAATAGCAGCACCCCACCTTCAAGTACTGAAAACTCTTATTTTCCTGGTCTTCTATGAAAAATACTAAAAAAGAGCTACTTAAACAATAGGAATTTATTGTGGCATGGTTTTGGAGGCTAAAAGTTCAACATCAATGTGACAGTAAGCCATATTTTCTCCTGGAGTTTGTAGTATTCTGGTGCTGCCTTAGCACAATCTTTGGGGTTTCTTGGCTTGCATATCAGCCTCTGTTACATGGCAATCATCTCCTTGGTCTCTTCCAGTGACCTTCTCTTTCTGGTATGCCTAAGCACAAATTTCCTCTTAATGAGGCCTCCAGTCATATAAATTAAGGCCCAACTAGATTCAGTTTGGCCTTATCTAAATCAGATCTTTGAAGACACGATTCACAAATGATTCCACATCTTAAATGGATAATAAGATCTTCAAAGGCCTTATTTACAAATGGGTTCACATCCATAGGAACACAGATTAAGACTTAAACATGCCTTTTGTGGGAGAGATTATTTAATACCCATCAATATATATACTTTGTTGCACTTTTTTACTTAAAAATAAGTCCTGGAAATCCTTCCATTTTACTTCATGAAGATCTTCCTCTCTGCTTTTATAGGAGCCTAAACCAAAATTTATTCAGACAAGTTATTTTGCATTGTCTTATCTTGTTTTCAATATTTTGCCATGAAAATGATATTTCAGTGTGTAATTTTGGGCATATGTATTTTGTACAGTTGACAGTGTATCTCCAAGGTAATTTCCTAGACATTTAAAAATAATAGCAATTTAGTCTCACAGTCTTAGAGGCTAATACTCTGAAAGCAAGGTGTCAGCAGGGTCATGTTTTCTCTCATATCCATAGCAGAAATTCCTTCCTTGCTTCTTCCTAGCTTCTGGTGGTTTGCCAGCAATCCTTGACATTCCTTGGCTTGCAACTGTATTACTTCAATTTCTCCCTCTATCATCACGTGGCTTCTTGTCTCATGTGTCTGTCTATCTTCACCACTTCTTGTAAGGACAATAGTCATAGAAATCTATATTACCCAATATAAGACTAAGCATGATTTATAATTCACATTATATGTGTCTTGTGCAAAAAAATAAAATGCCTATTAAATGTTCAGTAAATACCTTTCAATATAGCATTTTCAGACAAACAATGCACATCACAAAATTTACCGTTATTTACAGCAAATCACTATAAAGCAAAATAATGATGTAAATTATTTTATATTATTTCTCATATTTACATTTAACAATTTTCATCATTTTCAATTCCCCAGTTTTTTAATATGCCTTATGACCATGTGACAAACATTTTGTCCTTCTTTCCTTCCTTAATTGTGAGCAAATTAACTAAGAATGATAAAGGTAATACTCATGCAACCACCACTAGGTCAAGAAACTGACTAAGACCAGCACCCAGAAATCCTCTGTTCATCTCTATCCCAAGTGGAACCACTGTTCTGAATTTTGTGATAAACATTTCCTTATATTTTTTATTGCTTTACTACCTATAAATGCATCAATAAAGTTGGACATTGCTTTAGTTGACTCTTTTTATTATTCTATAGTACTTTATTTTTAAGTATTCCATAATTTATATCCATTCTACTATTAATGAACATTTGGGTTATTTCCATTTCTATTTCATATTATCCAATATACATTGGATAATCTTATACATGATGATTGGTGAAATATGAAAATGACTATTAGGTATATATCTATAATTCTTTATTCATTAAGAACTTAGTCTTGTGTTTGATATCTGCATAAATTTAATGTGTGATGTGGTTTCCACATATGATGTAATTTATAGTTGTTAAAATATATTCTATGAATTTAAGATTGATCTCTTTGGAATGACATTTATCAATGCATTTGTTTCATGCTGGTCATATTTTTCTCCCTTTGATAACAACTAATATTAAATGTAGCCTACAATATTTACACAGATAAATCTTGCAATCCAGACAATATTTTTCTTTCTTTGTTAACCACATGTAGATCTTGTTCCTGGCATGCTTGTGGCAGTGAAATGAAGAAGAGTATAACAGTAATTTTAGTAAAACATGAATTATTTTGTTTATTTTATACTTCTGAAGGAATTCTAGAACAGCAAAGTGGAGAAAATCTTTGATCAAAATATAATTTCATATCATAGTGAGAAGAAATACTCATATCAAAGATGTTTTAACTCCCTTCAAACTTATAGGCATATCCAAAGCTTATTGCTCTTTAACTCACATCCAGATATCCAATACGTGGTCTGAGAATAATAAGCAGTTTACCAGAAATCCTAATTGTATTTGTAAGCAAATACTAAAATTACCCAATTAGTTAGTATACGTGAATATGCAAACCAGAAGGGTCCCCGTACTTACCTGCTGCTATCAGTTATTCCCAGCTTTCATGCTAAGTTACTTGAATTGGATTGACTATTAATAAAATTTGAAACTACATTCACCTCATGATATAACTAAGAGTGTAATACCTTTTCTTCTTCCACTAATATATCCACACAAATAGGCCTTTATGGATTACTGATTAATGTATTTAATATATTGGCCATGTAATCTCATGGTTTAAATGGGTTCTTAAGCAGGGATTTAAGAAAGATTCCAGGGGTCCATGAGCATGAATTGAAAAAAAAAAAAATGAACTTATTATCTTCATTTTCTCTGGCCTTTAACTGAAATTTAGCATTTTCTTCACTTATGAATATATGCAATAAATAAATTACATTAGTATTTATTTCACCTGACTGGCAAAGGGGTCCTTAGAATGAAAAAGCTTAAGAACCCCTGGTTTATTGTATGATACTTATAAGAGAATATCAAACCCAATTGCTTCACTACAGTTAGTAAATCAAAACCTAGTGAATACATAAATTTGACTATTAATTATATAATCTTTTTTGAAAAGAAAATCAAAATCGAGGCTTAAAATTATAAATAGCATAAAAATATACAACTTGTTCAAGTATGATCATTTCTATTAAATCCTCTACTTCCCAATTTAATTTACATGTTAATCATGATGCTGAGTTGAAATGTATGAGCATAACATCAGAAAAAAATATACAATGTTATGGAAATTACAATAATATTGCTTACTAAGATAGATATTTCCATTGTTGGAGGGAAAATATGAAGAAGTCATAAGGCCATTGCCTATATTAAATAACACTGTATATGATTTATTTTTTGCAACCAATATAAATGATCCCATGTGTTTTAAGTCCTTGCTAAGTGATGGTAGACAACTTCAGCAAGTCTGTAGACTCTCAATCTTCAACCTTAGCTGAAGGAAACCTAATATATATTAAATCCTTAAAATATGGTAGGCATTTTATTAGACATTTTACATAGTTACTCAAATTGTATTAAAATTTCTGCCATCATTTGTGATTTAGAATATATGTACACAATGCTATCACTGACAAATTTCAAAATAAATAATCCAAATTCTTCTGTTGCAAATGCCTGGAATTGTTGAATAAAGTTGACGTTTCTTTTAATTCCATAGTTGAATTCCCAAGAAAGACAAATTATCAGTAATAAAAAAGAAAACTTAAACGAGAACAATAAGTAAGTCTTAAACCATGGTAGTTTTGAAATGGGAATGCCTATGAAGTTAAACAAGAGGCAAATTTTTCCCATGTTTTTCATGGTTTTGCAGCTATGGGAGAGGAAGTCTTGGACACATGCTAGTTGGAGAATGTGAAATGAGACTTTTGAAGAAGGCCAGTACTCTAAAAGGACTACATAATCATTAAAAAGTCTGCCAGAGTCAAACAAAAATCTTTCATGGCAAAGGGTGATCACAAATCAGATTGTGTGTCTTTATCTAGACTGGAATAGGAACAAAATGGTTCCCTTGAGAATTTGTAACTACAGATCTTCTTGAAGGTGATATTGGGGTTTGCACTAAAACACCAAGGTAATGAAGTAATAGGAAACATTACTCTGGATCAAAATATCCCTGAGAATGATAGTAATAAGGAAACAGAAAAATTGTAGAAGAAGGATGATGGGTTCTTCAACCTCAAAGAAACATTTGATTTCTTTATTAAAATGAATGTAAAATCCAAAATTAAATTATACACAAGAAAAATAGTTAGCTGAGAGCCAGCATAAGCAGAAACAAAACCATTAGAATTAGGCTTCCAAATATAATTTACATCTAATTCAATTGTTATACATAGAGCATATAAAAGAAAGCATTAATGGAGATAGAGAAGATCATTCAATAATTATAGAATGCTTAGTTATCTGGAAGCATTCTAAATATGTAAACACTTAATATGGTGGCAAAATATATTAGGAAAAATAACTACAAGAAAAAGTAGACAAATTCACAAACATAGTGGGAGATTTAATCAAAAGCTACTTGAAAAAAATTGATAGGACAAGGGAAAAGAGAAAGAAAAGGCACACCCAAATAATATTGCAGCAGTAAGATGGGCTATCTCTACAGAAACTATAGCCATTAAAAAGTTAATGAGGATGTTAGTAAAAATTTTATGCTAAAGTATTTGACACTTTAAATGTATTGGACAAATTCATGTAAAAATTAGTCAGCGAAAACTACCTCAGAAAAATAGGAAACCAAAATAGTCTAATAAATATTGAAGAGATTGAATAAGTAGTTAAAAAATATCACCTGACAAAGAAAACTCCAGGACTCCAGGCCTGGCTCTTCTGCCCCTTTTACTTGAACCTATAATTAGAACTATATTTGATAAATATATTTCCCAGAGACTTAAATTTTTGTTTCGTCCATGTGCCAGTTGAGCCCTGAATTTCAGCAGAGTTGCAACACCTACTCTCCAGTTCACTGGACTTACCCAAGACAACTAACAAGGAGATGATGATGGACAACGCCCACCCCAAGGAACAGAGAGTGTCTGCAACTGCAAGCAAGAGAGTTCCATCCATCTGCCCAATGGGATCTAAACTCTCTCTCAATTAGAAGCAGAGTGGGCATCACCATCCCAAGGTCCTCAAGATTGTGGAATGAATAATGGACTAAAGTAGATTATTATTATTCTACTATAGACATAATAATTCTAGCAATGGAAGAACTCTTATTGTTGATGTAAAGGCAGTGGCCACCAGAGGTTCTGAGGGATGGGAGAGGGAAGAATGTGTGCACTATTGCCCCATAGGACATTGGAGTTGTCTTGCATTACATTGCAGTAACTTATACAGGCCACTGTATATTGGGAAATTATAATTTATACAGGGCAGTGTGTAATTATAATGTAAACTGTAATCCATACTTAGTAGCAATGCTTCAATATGTGTTCATCAATTGTAACAAATGTACCACACTAATGAGGGATGTTGTTGATGTGGAAAGTGTGGGAGGGGAAGGGAATACGGCATATGGGAATCCCTCATATTTTTTATGTAACATAATATAATGTAATCTAACTTCTTTAAAAATAAAAAAATAATAAAAAAGAAAAAAAAGCTATGAAGGAAGACATATTGCTACTTAAACTATTCCAGTGAATCAAAAATGAGAAGTTTTTTCCCCCCATCTCACAATATGAAACTAGAATATCTTTGGTTATTCTAACCAGCTCAAAATGATAGTTTAAGAATAAATTACAGATATACCATTCCTAGAAAAACAACAAAACAAAATATTGGCAAACTAAATCCAAAAATCAATACAATAATAAAAGCAACAGAGAGTAAACTTTTAATGAGTGATATAAGAAATCTTCCCATGGAATAATATATTGCTTCACATTATGCTAATTGTAAACTACAGGAGAAAAATAATAGCAGAAACATAATTTTGAACTAAAGTTAGATTGAAAAACAATTTAGAAGCTATTTCAAAAATTTTAAAGTATGAGGAAATATTTAAAATTTGATGCTCATTAAATTTATGTGTGAAATTAAAGTTTAATTTATAAATTTAAGGCTATAGTATAATGTTTCTGTAAAAATAATCCTGGATGTATATAACAATATGTATTTAAAATTAATATTGATGTTTCACTTCCAGAATGTGCAAACTGTAAGTTGTGAGTATGGATATGCATGTTTTTATGTGTCAGGGTTTAAGTGCTGTGCATTTTAGAGTTTAAATCTTGTATGAGTAGGAAAATCTTAGGTTTGCAATCATATTCTGCTGAACATGAAGAATGAAGATTAGGAAATAAGTTTAGGCTTCCTCTTACTCTTTTCTTTTATTTGAATTATTATTTATTAGGAGAAATATGAAGAAATAATTCCCAATATTATTAATGTAATATGTAAATAATCTGTACTTTATCGCCTTTATTGCTCTACATGGAATTTTATATTGAATCATATATAATTTTTAGAATAAGATTATTACTGTATGTTATACATACATTCTAATTTTGATATTTGCAGAATTTGTCACAAGAATTAGGCAATATAATTCCAATGTTTTAAATACTGTGACTTTTGGCATGATATTATATTGTACTTACATTTTCAATTGTACCTAAATGTCATTTTTCATCAAATTTGCACCTTCTATTTGTAATTAAAATATCCTAGAAGTTAGCAGTCAGAAAATATTTAAAATAGTATAAAATTACCTAAACTCTTTGTCAATCTACCTGGCTGATAGTCACTTCTTAGGTTCAAACATAGCTAAAAAAGAAAATAAAACACAGGCCTATTTTAAAAAGCTTGGTTTTGAACAAATCCATAGAAAATATGGTACAAAATCTATACTTCTAATTCCAGTTAAATCAGGATGATTTTGAAGGCAAATAGTGCCAAGTGACACTGTGTATGTGTGTATGTTTAGCATGCATACTTTATTAAACAAAAATCTATTCTATCAGTTGTTGATAGTTATTGGTGATGCATGTCTATTTTTATATTTATCAATTAATTTATTGGTATATTTCTTGTATATCAAAAGATATTGAAAGTTGATATTTTTAAATTTTAAAATAAAATATACACTTTATATGTAAACAATGCAAAAACATATATAGTGAATATTAATCCTGTAACTCATCTCGAAGCATGAGGATTCAGAGAAGTGTGTCCTTGTATTCTTCCAGAACTTTTATGATTATACAAGCAATCTTCCAGATTTTCTTTTGATTCTTTTTAACTTTACTTTTCATTTTATTTATTTTATGTTAAAATTTGCACTGAATTAAAACATGTATATAGAAAGGTTCATAGTACAAAAGGGCACAGCAGACTGAATTTTCACAAAGTGAATATATACTTGGTAACACCACTTAGCTATAGAAACAGAACCTTGTTAGCACTTGTAAGTGTGCTCTCCTAGAGTTCTGAGCCATCAACCAATTTGGGCAGTTTTTCCATTTAATTGAAACGTGGTCATTGGAAATCCATGTGCCAACAGCCAGAGGTTCAAAACAGCAGTTTACAGCATTGCCTATGGTGAAAGATAGTGAACAGGAGGGGAAAATGAGATCACTGCTGCACTATGGGGAAAGAGAATGAGGGAGAGAACTTAGGGGATGCTGGGATAATCCTCTGTACTGTCGAGGCCGTTGAAAGATTATATTTTCCCTAAAAAGGCAGGTCTATCAACTCCTCAGACATCTCAGAAGTGGAGGTCATATTACCAGATAAATGTATTAAAACAATCAGAGGATAAGGGAGGGCATGGTATGGTGTGAACCTGAAAATTCCTAAATATTAACAATAACTGTGTGTCAGCTTCAGAAATCTAGCATCTACCTACATTTCTTTTTTTGTATGATATTATAATGTTTTAACAAATTTTCCACTGCTTTTACCAACTTTACCCTATTATTTTATATAGAATATTTGGTGATACTTATTTCCCAAATTAAGCTCATAGACTATAAAAATATCAAAAAGCTTTTTTTTTTTGGAAACTAAATGAAGAAAAAAGAAGAGAGTCACCTATAGAAAATAGTATGCAATGTTTAAAAATAAAAGGATGTTTTAGTTTACTAGGCTGCTCAAGCAAATACCATGAAATAGATCAGATTAAATAATGGAAATTTGTTTGCTTGCGTTTTTGAGGTTAAAAGAAAATCCAAATCAAGGTGTCATAAAGGCGATGATGCTTTCTCCTCAAAGACTGTGGTGTTCTAGGGCTAGCTGCAGGTGATTCGTGGTCCTTTGCTGGTCACATAGCAAGGCAAATAGTGTCCTCTCCCGGCCTGTTTCTTCTCTTCTGGGTTTCATTGGTTTCAGTTTCTTACTTCTTGTGACTTTCTCTCTGTCTGTATGAATTTAACTCTGCTTAGAAAGGACTCCAGTAATAGGATTAAGACCCATCATGATTGAGTTAAAAAGAGGACCCTTTACTCTGTTACATTGGTCTAATAGAGTTTCTCACCAAACTCATCCCTTCTTTTCTATAGTTTACAATGTCCTGATATCTGATCAGATAAGTCCTCCAGTTGTGTTCTTTTTCTGCAAGGTTTCGTTGTTTTAGATCTTTACATTTGTACTTAAATTTTAAAAATTACATATGCATTTTTACAAAGAATTCTGATTTAGATTAAATTAATATTAAATTTTAGATGAATTTGAGAAGAAGTGGTATCTTGAGATACTTTGAACAAGGCATTTTTCTCCATTTATTTAGGTCTTCTTCAGTTTTATAATTATTCATAAAATATCTAATTATTTCATATTTATTTCAAGGTATTTGGTTTTAATGAGATTTTAAAGAGTATTTTAAAAGCTTACTTTTAAATTGTTTGCTGTACATATGTAGGATAATTAATTTTTGTGTCTTAATTTTAATCCAGTGACATTGCTAAATTCACTCACTAATAATAATCATTAGTTTATGTATCTTTTGTATGTTTTATGTGCACCATTTTTGTATCTATAAATAATGACAATTTTACTCTTTCATTTATAATTTATACTTTTTCAGTACTTATTGTATTGATTAGATCTACCAGTACAATGTTAAAAAAACTGGTGATAATAAATAGGCTTATCTTGTTTCTACTCTCAGAAGGCAAACATTTTTCAGGGGTTTGGGGTAGGGTGGTAGCCATAGAATCAATTTCTTAAACAATTATAAGACTATTACTTCTTAGATGTTCTGGTTCTTTTTGTTTCAATTTTAGTTATCATGTGTTTTTAAAATAATTTGATAATTATTTCTAAGATGCTAAATTTATTAGCATAGAGATTATTCAATGTGTCCTATTCATTTCTTTTACTATTTTATCTGTAGTGATGTTCCCTGTCACTTGGCATAAACCACACTGGCCAACTTGTTATCCTTGAATATTCCAAGTATGTCCCATAGCAGGGCATTTGCACTTAATGGTTCTCTATGCATCCATGTTGTTCCCCTTGATATCTTTTTGAAGTGCTCCTTTGCATACTTCAGTTCTGCTTAAATGTCACCTAAGTGATGATGATGATAAACTTTTATCAAATAGCAACTTTCACCACCCCATAATAAGCATATCCTATCCCTTTTATAATGCTATATCTTTATATTTTTCTTTTACTACATGACTTGCTCCTTCAAAAATTGTACAATTATACAATTAAAATAATTGTAATTATTTTAATAATATAATCAACACTGAAAAATCAACCATCAATATAAAACTAGAATAGGAACAATATTTCATATCTACCTAAGTAAACTTTCTTCACTAAACTCCTGCCTTTTCCCAGTTGAGGTGACTCTTTCTTGAATCTGATTTTATTATTTAGTGACTTTTTTTGTAAATGTAATGTGTGTTTTATTATTTTTGCTGATTTTAACTTCAAAAAAGCTTCACATACCTGAAAGGGTTGGATCTCAGTGTTACTTCTTTGGGAAATATGTTTTGTTTTTTTTTTTTAATACTTTAATTAATAATACTTGATGGGATGAATCATTTCCTAAAGGGTAAGGATATGAAATACTTTTAGGCTTGGATGTCTCCCTTTACTTAATGCACACTAACAAATGCTATTGATTGAATGACAGCAATTCTCATGTTTATTATAAAATTTTCCTCTAGCAGATAAGATCCTAGGTTAGATTTGTTTATTTCTAAAAACAGCTAAGGGGGACATTTCAAGATGGATATAGTCATATATTCTAAAATTGGATGTGTAATTATATTGCTTCACATATATAGGTTAAGATAAACAATTATTTCAAAGAGTTTTATGTTTCTTTTCTTTCTCTCAGTTCATAAGTGATTTTTCAGTGAAATAGTAATCTTGAGTCATATTGCATACAAGAAAAATGGGAATTTCGTCCGTCGTTGTTGCTTTTTCTTCTTCCTTTCTCTGGAATTGAAAAAAAAAAAGTCAAAATCTCAAACTGTTTCTGACAGAATTTTCATTACTCCAGATTAAATGTGTAATTTCCTCATATTTCTCTAAAATAGAAGTTTTGAGATTATTGAATCTCTATTTTGAGAACTATTTTTACTCCTAACACTTATGTCATATTTACATTTACCTGTGACAATCAGTAGTCCATGTCAACTAGTAAAAAGTGACGAACATAAAATATTACACATTATAAAAAGCTGCTATTGAATCGTGAGCAATGTTATTTAGCAATTTTTATACCAATAATTTCATATGAATTTTTAATATTTCATTCAATTTTTCAAGAGGTTACAGTGTATGTGGTTATATAAGGTTTTTCAATTTTTAGAGACTATCAGAAAAATGTAAGATATCATTGGCAGATATTAATCTTGCTTTATTGTATCCTTCTTGAATAATATGTATGATTTGTAATCAAGATTCTTTAGCTTTAGCAAATTGTGAATACAAGATTGCGATACGCATCATAACTATCTCTTCTGAGCATTTCAATACTTGTGATGAATTAATTATTATCTCCTCATGTTCTTATTTTTCCTTTCTAGCCCCTACAGTGATAATTCAAGTCCAAATGCTTCTGATGCTTTTAGTTTAACGGCTTAAAAGAAATAATCCTTTGCTAAGCTTTCAGGTTTGTCATATTAGAGATTCATTTTATAGCACTCTTTCAATAGTCTTTCTTCTCTAGCCAAATTAGGATACATATATTTTAGAGTAAAAATCGATTCTGCATTTATAGGTTGGGTTTCACTGAGTGAATTTTAATATCTAATTTTTAAATCAGTAATTCTTCTCAGATGATAAGCAAATGAGGTAAAATTAAAATAATGTTGAATTTGAAGTCTGAAGACATGCAATCAAATCCCAACTCAGTTATGTCATCTTGAGTGAATTAGTTAATAATCTAGTCATTCAATCAAATGGAGATAATCCCTTCCTAGTATGAAACTGGTACACATTAAATGATGTAACCAATAGAAGACATCATATGAAATACAGAGCTCTATACAAGTACTAAGATAGTATTGCTATTATTGCAGGTATGATTTTCTTTAGATAAAAATTCTTATATTTGCATCAAGGAACCTTGATGCAGAGAAATACTATATAGGATTTTATTATTATACAATTGGAAGGGTGATTATTTGTAACTGCCTGTGGAGAGGCAAAGTACATAGGATGTCAAGATTTTTAACATGGCTCAAAGGGATAAATTTCTTTACCTATTCCTTAATTGACAAAATTTTGATTATAAAACATTTGCTATTATTCTGATCTAATTAACAATAAGACTTGGGCTCATCAAAAGATAATTTGAATGCAAATGTATAACTAATGTTTGAAATGTTATATATAATTTCCTTAATTAATTTTTGCTTATTTTGCCAGATTGGGTATAATTAAGGGTGAACTTGTCTCATCTCAGAATTGGCAAATGACATTTCTAAAAAAGAAATGATGAAAGAGAAATAGTGAAAGAGATAAAGAGGGATAATCCAATGCAAATCTTATATATGTTTAAAATTGTCTTAACACAAACATATTGCAAATGAGATTTATTGAAAGGAAATAGGACATTAGTATATTCCAATTATAACTTGTATGTCTATGATTATAGGCATTTTATCCCTTTATCTTTCTAAAATCAGAAAATGAACATACAGAAAACAAGATAAGACACAGATTTTCTATACTTAAAAGTGTTGGTTTGCCCATTATTTATATTTCTGGGGGTAGATGAAGGGGTTGATATAGCCAT